>PVIU01009487.1:0-76074 GCA_004026605.1 Ondatra zibethicus
ACAGAAATTGAATAAAGAAATAATGTAGGTAACAGACATTATGATGAAATTGACCAAACAAATATCTACAGAACATTTCACTCAATCACAAACGATTATACCTTCTTCTCAGAACCACATGGAACCTTCTCCAAAGTTGACCATATCCTTGGCCAAAGGCAAGTCTCAACGGATACAAAAAAATTAAAATAACCCCCTGTATCTTATCAGACCACCACAGGTTAAAGCTGGATTTCAACAACATCAGAATCAACACAAAGCTTATAAATTCATGGGAACTGAACAACTCTCTCCTGAGTAACTACTGGGTCAAAGATGAAATAAGAAGATAAAGACTTCCTAGAAACAAATGAAAATAAATTCACAACATACCCAAACCTATGAGACACAATAAAAGCAATGCTAAGAGGAAAGTTCATAGCACTAAGTGCCTTCGTGAAGAACGTGGAGAGATCTCATATTAGTGACATAACAGCAGACCTGAAAGCTCTAGAATAGATAGAAGCAGACACACCTAAGAAGAGTAGATGGCAGGAAATAACCAAACTGAGGGCTGAAAACAATGAAATAAAAAAACAAAAGGAAAACTACAAAGAATCAATGAAACAAAGAGTTGGTTCTTTGAGAAAATCAGCAAAATAGACAAACCCTTATCCAAACTAATTAAAAAGCAGAGAGAAAATATCCAAATCAACAAAATCAGAAATGAAAATGAGGAAGTAACAACAGACTCCAAGGATATCCAGAGAATCGCCAGGTCCACAAAATTAAAAAATCTAAAAGAAATGAACAAATATCTTGATAGATACCACCTCCCAAGGTTAAATCAAGACCATATAAACAACTTAAATATACCTATAACCCTTAAGGAAATAGAATCAGTCATTAAAAGGCTCCCAAACAAAATAAAAATGCCATGTCCAGAACAGTTTAATACAGAATTCTACCAGACTTTCAAAGAAGAGCCAATATCAATACCCCTCAAATTGTCTCACAAAACAGAAACAGAATGCACATTGCAAATTCTTTCTGTGAGGTCACCGCCACTCTGATACCCAAACCAAAGACTCTACCAGGAGAACTGCAGACCAATTTTTTTCATGAACATTGATGTAAAAACACTCAAAAAAAAATACTGGCAAACCAAATCCAAGAGCATCATGACCAGGCAGGGTTCATCTCAGAGATACAGGGATGGTTCAACATACAAAAATCTGTCAATGTAATCACCATATAAACAAACTGAAAGAAAAAAATAAAACACTATCATCTCCATAGACGCTGAAAAAGCCTTTGACAAAATCCAACATCCATTACTGATAAAAGTCTTTGAGAAACCAGGGATGCAGGACAATTTACAGCAAATAGATTGTCAACATTGAATTAAATAGAGAGGTATTCTGCCAAAATCAGGAGTAATTCTACCAAAATCATGAACAGGACAAAGTTGTCCTGCTGGTGACCATGTCAGTAAAGCAGCAGATGGCAAATGACTTCAGGAGATCAGCCCATCAGGAAACAAAACCATGGTGGGTGAATCTCTGATAGGCAAGACCCCAAGAGCCTTGGAACCATAAAGTTTCTTGCTACTGCTGTGTCTTTGCATGTTTGCCACTGCCATTTTTCTCTGGTATCTACCATGGCATGAATGGACATGGGGAAATCCAGTGTCCTTAATGCAGTATGATCATCTCATGTAAATATCCCCTTCTACTGTGCATTTTTAAATTATTATGAAGACAATTTACTCCTAAACCATGCTGTTTAACTGAAGCAGTGATTTTATACAATAATAATGTTAGTTTAAATAGGGTTTTGGTGATTGAGGGGATTTAATAAATATAGTAAGGATTATGATAGAGGTTAGTTTAGTGGGAAAATTAGATAGGTAAAGGTAGGATAAAATGTTGCCTCTGCCTCTGATAAAGCAGAGACTGTGGAGAAAAATAAATAAAACAAGGAAATGTCACATAGCCAGGAAAAATGAGTTTCTATTGAAAATCCATATAGACTATGGCTTAGGTTAATGATTAAAACAAATGACTGAGTCCCAGTATCCCAACTAGCTTAAATTCTTTTATTCTTAATGTTGGGAGATGTGTTATGTTCACAGGTTTCAGAGTGCATCATAGCTGAAAAAAAGCCTTAAAACAACTTCAGCTTAGGATAAAATGTTTTGATAATAGTTTTGAGGAAAAAGTAAAACCTTAAAAAATAATCTTAAACTCACTGGGATGCATAGCTCAGTGATAGATTCATTGCAATTCTGGGTCAAAAACAAAGCATCTCAATTATTATTAGATGGCATGTCTTTCTTGCTAGGATGGGTTGGTGACAAAATGCAATGATCAATTTCTTGTGTCCATTTCTACCCTCAGCCTCCTGATATAAAAAACTGTTGATGAGTGGGTATGCACCCAGAGGATTGAAAATAGAGCTGACTGGTTCATATTTATACCTAAAAGTTTAGATTTGTGATACTTCTAAAATTTCTTACAACATTACCTGTTGAGATAAAAAATTAAATAATTAGTCCTTTCTTTATAACCACAAAATGCCAGCAAAAGAACTGGATGAGAAAAATATCTTGTTTGATTTCACTCTATTAATTAATCTATAGCTTACTTGGAGATGAATGCATGTAAGTTCTTGGGACAACTCATTTTTCACCTGTAATATGTAAAATATTTAACCATGTAAGGGATATGGAAAACAGGCTGTTTTTTTTAACTTGAATTCATTCACTTATAATAGAATGTAACTTCACTGTAATTTTTATACTACTTGAAACATTTTGCTGGGGTATGTAAGCTAAAAGGAAAAAATAAAGTTGGTTGGAAGGAAAACATCAAGAATGAGAGAAGTAAAACACCCAGAAAGATGTAGGGGGATAATAATAAGAATAAAGAGTAAGTCAGGAGAAAACCATCAAGAGAGTACACGTGTCTTTTCCAGTCTCCCCGCCCCCAGATAAAACATCTAAGTTCAACAACTCCATGGATTCCCGCTGAGCCCTTTGCTGGTGGAGGCTGCTACACAAGGCAGCAGCATTTCTGCTCTTCTCCACGCCTATTCAATGAGTACTTGAAGTTCTATGTAGAGCAACAGGACAGCTAAAGGAAGTCAAGGGGATACAAATTGAAAAGGAAGAAGTCCAAGTATCATTATTCACAGATGATACGGTAAATATAAACACAACCCCGAAAACTCTACCGGGGAATTTCTACAGCTCAAAAAACACCTTTAGTCAAGTGATGAACCCAAGACTAACTCAAATAAATCAGTAACCTTCCTACATACAAATGATAAATGTACTGAGACAAAAGATCAGAGAATCAACATCCTTTACAGTAGCTTCAAATAATATAAAATATCTTTGTGTAACTCTAACAAAGCAAATGATTAACCTATGAGAAGTACTTCTAATCTTTGAAGAAAGAAATTAAAGAAGATTTCAGAAAATAGGAAGATTTCCCACACTCATGGATCAGGAGGAATGACAAAGTAAAACTGACCATCTTACCAAAAAGAACCTACAAATTCAATGCAATCCCCATTAAAATCTCAACACAATTCTTTACAGCCTTTGAAAGAAAAATACTCAACTTCATATGGAAAAACAAAGAAAAAACTAGGGTAGCTAAAACAATCCTTTATCATAAAGGAACTTCTGGATGTATCACTATCCCTGATTTCAAGCTCTACTTCAGAGCTATAGTAATAAAAACAGGATAGTACTGGCAACAATCAATGGAATTCAATCAAAGACATAAATCCACACACCTATGGACACCTGACTTTTAACAAAGAAGCAAAATTTGTACAATGGAAAAAAAGACAGCATCTTAAACCAATGGTTCCGATACAACTGCATGTCAGCATGCAGAAAAATACAAATAGATCAATAGCTATTATCCTGCAGACAACTCAAGTACAAGCAGAGCAAAGAACTCAACATCAACAAATACACTGAACCTAATAGAAGAGAAAGTGGGAGATAACCTTGAACACATTGGCACTGGCGAATACTTGCTAAACAGGATATCAATAGCACAGGCATTAAGATTGACTACATATATATATATATATATATATATATATATATATATATATATATGTTTCTGTGAAGCAAAGGATACCATCAATAGGACAAAATGGCAGTCTACAGAATGTGAAAGGTCTTCACTAACCCCACATCCAAGAGAGGGATGATTTCCAAAACATATAAAGAACTCCAAAAACTAGATACCCACAAACCAAATAATTCAGTTTTATAAAATAGGGTACAGATCTAAACAGAATTTCCCAACTGAAGAATCTCAAATATCTGAGAAACACTTCAAGAGGTGTTCAACACCCTTAGCCATCAGGAAAATGCAAATCAAAAAGACTGAAATACCATCTTATATCTGTCAGAATGTTAAGATCAAAAATACAAGTGACACTGCATGCTGGAGAGGACGTGGAGCAAGGGGAACATTCCTCCATTGCTGTTTGGAGTGCAAACTAGTACAGCCACTTTGGAAATCAGTGTGAAATTTTCTCAGAAAACTGAAAATCAATCTTCCACAAGACCCATCTCTACCACTCCTGGACATATACCCAAAGGATGCTCCATCACACCACAAGGACACTTGTTCAACAATGTTCATAGCAGCTTTATTTGTAATAGCCAGAACTTGGAAACAACTGAGAAATGGAGAGGAAAAATATGATACTTGCAGCTGTTAAATACAAGGACACCAGGAAATTTGAAGATAAATGCATGAAACTAGAAAAAAATCATCCTGACTGAGGTAACTCAGACTGAGGAAGACAAACATGGTATGTACTCACTCATAAGTGGATATTTGCTATAAAATAAAGGATAACTATGCTACAGTACACAGACCCAGAGAGACCAGGTAGCAAGGTTTCCTAAGGGGATGCCTGGGTCTCCCTTGGAAAGGGAAATAGAAGAGATTTTGTGTGTAGACTGGGGACTGGGAGAGATGGAAACATGAACAATCAGGTTGGGTTGGGTGGAGGAGAGAATACTGGAAGAGACTATTGGAAAGGGGGGCTGCATTTTGGGGTCAGGTAAAAACCTGTTGCAAGGGAATCTCCCAGGATTCTATAATGACTAAGGACAGCCCCAGCTAAGATTCCAAGCAATAGCAGATATGTAACCTAAAAGGGCCATCTGCTGTGACCAGATTGGTGCCTAGGCGAATTGTCATCAGAGTTACTTCATCCAGCAACTGAAGGAAACATGCAGACCCATAGCCAAACATTAGGTAGAGTATGGGGAATCCTGCAGAAGAGCAGAGAAAAGATCATGGGAGTCAGACTAGTCAAGGACCCCATAAAAACTCACAGAATCAACTAACCTGGGCTCATTTGGGGCTCACAGAGGCTGAAATGACAACCAGGGAGCCTGCTGTGTGAGACTGACAAAGGTCCTCTATATATGTGACAGTAACACACCTTGGTCCTCCTGTGGGACTTCTAACAGTGGTGCACAAGAGTTCTCTCTGACTCTTTTTAATTTTTTTTATTTTGTTTTGTTTTTGGATTTTGGACCCTAGTCCTCATGTTGGGTTGCACTGCCCAGTCTTAATATGAAGGGAAGTGCTTAGTCTTATTGTAACTTGATAAGCCATGTTTTACTGATACTCACGGGAGACCTATCCTTTCGTAAACAGAACCAGAGGGTGAGTAGATTGGAGTCGTGGAAACAGAGAGGAGTTGAAGGGGGGATGGGAAGAGAATGAGGAGAAGAAACTGCAGCCAGGATGTAAAATAAATAAATAAATAAACCAATTAATTAATATCTTTATTAAAATGAAGCCTCTTTAGGTGTTTTTCTTTTTTATTGATTTTTATTGAGCTCTACATTTTTCTCTGCACCCCCTGCCTCCCCTCTCCCAAGGTCCCCATGCTCCCAATATACTCAGGAGGTCTTTCTTTTAAGTTTTTCAATATCTATCAGAAAGGAGGGCAATACTACGAATGTTTCCTGATACTGTCTCTGTTTTAAAGACAAGAAAATTTAAGCTCAAGGAAACCAAGAAATTAATTCAAAACCCTCTACCTGGAGGGGCCCTGGAACCTAAACTGAAGGCTTTGACCTTCATAGGCTACTTTGCCCAGAACTGGACTGATGTATCAGTTGTCTTCATCCATGTCACACAGGTTGTATATGACTTGGTCCACAATAAGCCCCCAATATACTTCAGCCCCACTTAAAATGAGGTAAAGTATACATCACAAGAGGAAGAAAAAGAAATGTGCCTCTAGTGAGCCAGTCCTGGGTGTTGCTTTAATTCCTCTCTTCCTTCTAACTCTGGAGCTAGGAAGCTTGAGATGAGTAAAGGAGCTGAGGTAGACCTAGCGGCCAGGCTGCATCCCAAAAGGAGGCACAGTTTCTCACATGCCTTATTCCATTCCTGCTTCTCACAGAGGTGTGACCATTTCCTGGACGCTATTATTCATCCTTGGTAATTTATTATGAGCAGGAAGGTCATCTTGGTGTCCTCTTCCTCCTTCCTCCCCCCTGTACATTATGTTTTGAATAGTCAGAGTGAGCGGTGCACTGAGAAGCCCTGGTGAGGTTGATCCTTCGTTATCACTCTTGCCTTGGTGCAGCCTGACTTTGATAATAAACAGCTCAATGCGGTTTCTCATGTTCAGTTCAGTTCTCCTAGTCTTCATAACGAAGGGGAAGAATTCCACAGAAGCCCCTGGTGCTGATGTGCACTACTTTGCAATTCCAGGTTCAGAAGTAAATTGCGATTTAAATAAGGTGTGAGCCATTATTTTCGTTACCTCCCTTTTTCATCCTTCTTTCTCCTTCATGCTCTCTCCCAGACGTGACACAGGCATTGTAGAATGGCTCACAGTTGACAATAAGCTACTGCATTCCAGGAGCTGGCTCTGTGTTTCTTGTCAGTCTGTTGCCTGCAGTGAAAAAGCTTTATGATGAGGTAAGCAGCCTACCCATGTTCTTAGCATAGAACACTCACATCTAAGCCCAGTGCGCATACAGTCTCAATACTTCATGATTTTGTGTTTCTGCCTTTGCAACCTCATTAAAGGGGAGTATTTTGTAGCAAGAATACTTGCCACAGTCTCTTCTATTCTTTCTCAATTTGGAAGAAACTATTTGGGCACACATTTTTTTTCTTTTTAAAAAAGAAAGTAAAAAAATATTACAGTATGAAAGAGATTTTTGGTCTGGAGGGATGGCTCAGTGGATATTGTGTTTGCTTTAGGTGTATACGTTTAGGACCTGAGTTCAATATCTGTAATAAACTTAAAAATTATGTGCATGGTAGTGAGTGCCCGTAATCTTAGCTTTTGGGAGGCAGAGACAGATGGAGCCCAGGGCCTTGCTGACAGCCAGTCTAGCTTGACTGATGATTTACAGGCCAGTGAGAGACCCTGTCTCAAAACAAATGGTAGATGGATGGCACCTGAGGAAAGACAGCAAGTTTGTCATGTGGCCTACACACACATGTACCTATGAACTGAACCGCACACGCAAATGCACAAATGTACGCACATTGTTATTTATGTTATCATGCATGAATAAAAACAAAGCTTATTGGAAAGATAAAACATCATTTCTATCGAAACACAGAAATCTGTGCTAACATTTTTTCGTTACTTGGCCATTTAACTTTGATTTTCTTTCTTTTTTATTTAGCTCTTATTTCTTACAGGATTTAAACTGTGTCTTTCCCTGAACAGTATAAGACTTTATAGCTATGTATTTAGCCACGGTATTTAAGCTCTCGGGATTTGTGTAATAGGCACTAACAAAGCTATGCTAGCCAAGTCATACTCCTCAGATTTTAAGTATCTCAATAAGAAGGAGGCTGTGGCTTCCGGAGGTTTAGCAGATGAAATCTTTCATAAGGTAAGAGTGGACTTAATGAACACACTTAGAATACTAGAGACATACTCATCAATTAGCATAACCTTTGAACTCCGCCCTCCTTCTCACGGTGTTTTACAGACTTACTTCAGTCATTAGCGCTTATCACAGACGTGACAGCCTGGGATTCCTTGCACACACCAATTGTGCAATCTTTAATTTCCTCTAGGAGGACGGTTTTCCCAGTATTTTCATGTATATTACAATAGCCATCAGGAAAGCAGATGCTTATAACTATTTGACAAATAGTTAATTTTTAGCAATAGTACAAGATGTTAACAAATGTGCTGTTTTCACAGAAACCTACGTTTTGTAATAAGTAACAAGTATAACCTGATTAACACTGAAATAGCCGACATTTGTTATTGTCATCAGATGGTGCTATCGCAGTGGGCTGATAAGATCTTATTAAAAGTATTATTTTTCTGAATTTTGGTAAGATGACAACAAATTATTATTGCATAAAAAATTTGGGGGAGGAAAACAGCAGATAACAAGACCACAAACAATGGCAGCATTCTTCCATAGTTATCTGTGGCCTCTGAACTATTCCTACCAAATAGCAGTCACACACACACACCACACACACACACATTTCACAAAGACAACTTGTTCAGGTATAGAATGTTCAGGCTAAAGGTCACTCACATTTCATATTTGCTTACATTTGTTTACTTAAAGTAAATAGAATAATTTTTACTAAGATTTTTAAACCTATAGGAAAAGAACTAAGAGAAATTTTTAACTTTAATAAATTGACTATCACTGAAACTTCTGTGGAGTTTTGTTTCTTTAGTGACTAAGTGTCTGGGCACTGGAATTGCCAGGCTTGGGATACACTTAAACTCTCCTGTGTGTGAAGTATTAAACTTGGGACAGGTTGCTAATTCTTTCAAAGTCTCTATGTTCTCACCAATGAAACATGGACACAGTACATTTCTCATACCTGATATGAGAATGAACTGGTCAGTGGTGTTCAGGGCTTGAAACAGAGTTCTCAGCAGGCAGTAAAATTTAAAATAATAAAAATGCTTAAAATAGGGTTATCCTATCAATAAATTTAAAGGTGGCTCATCATTAGAAATATTTAATTATGCACATTATAATTTTATTTCATAAGTGGTCTTAGTTAAAGTGTCAAAAAATCTGTCATAGAACTTTGGAAGGCAATGCCTGGTTCATTAAAGATTTATATAAAATATAAAATGAGACATTTTATTTCTACAAAGGGTTTTATGTCTGTGTGTGTGTGTGCTGTGTGTGTGTGTTATGTGTGTGTTGTGGTGTGTGTATGCACTCTCCTGTAAATAGTAATCCTTAATTTCCTGCATGTGTGCAGATATTCCCAGAAGACAATCTTACAAGACTTCATGCAGAGCACAGTGAAAGAAACTAGATTTAGAACTCCCTTCTGCTCAGTAATGCTTCCTACCTGCCCAACATGCAATTCAGCCCACCTACCCCAGCAACATCAGTTTTCATTCTTCCCTGAAGTTTCCATAGGAATTAAGAAGGCAGCTGGAGATTGTTTTGCTATTGGTTAATAAAGAACCCTCTTTGGCCTACAGCAGGGTAGAATATAGCTAGAAGGGAAAGCAAAACTGAAAGCAGGGAGAAAGAAGGCAGAGTCAGGCCGATGCCATGTAGCTACCCAAGTAATAAAATGTGAGGTAACAAACCACGAGCCTCATGGCAAAATATAAATTAATAGAAATGGTATAATTTAAATGTTAGCACTAACTAGGAATATGCGGACTGTGTTATATCCTGTATTATAATTAATACAGTTTCCACGTGATTATTTGGGTATGGGCAGCTGGGAAACAAAAGCGCAATCTGTGTTTACACTGTCCTATAATCTAGCCTCAGCTCTCATACTTTCGTGCTTTGTGATTGAGCCTTTGTTTCTCATTTGTGGCATAATGCCTCAAGTGTGAAAGCTCTTACAAAAGACCCATGTTTAGTTCCTACTACCCATGTCAGGTGGCTTACAACCTCCTATAAGTCACGCTCCAAGGGATGCAAGGCTTCTGGACTCTGTGAGCACCAACACTCATATGCCCCCAACACGCAAACACATACAAATGCACACAGAATTGAAAAACATATTTTTAGAGATTATATTTTATAGGGCAAAGGAGAAGACCTAACTATTAATAGTCATACTGCTCTTCCAGAGGACCTGGGTCCAGTTCCCAGAACCCATACTGGGCAGTTCACAATTACATATACAACCCGAGCTCCAGATTATTAGGAGCTCTGTACTCTGTGGGAACCTATACACATGTGCATTCATACACAGACACACCAATATACACATAAATTAAAATAAAGCTAAATCTCTAAAACAATTTTTTGGTACATATTATGTACCACATATTCAGGATCCATGTTGTCACTGAATATTAAGGTCAAAGAAGGTTCTTTTGCAGTGGTATTGATGACTGTAGACTCACAATTGAGAATGAGAGGCACAGAAACAGTCTAGATAGGAAGCCATTGAAGAGTAGTCTTGAAATTGTGACAGGGATGCTGAAATGCAGCTATTCACAGTTAATGACTTCTGCAGGTGATTGGGTGGGGAAGAACTCAGTTCAGTTTAGGAGCTGCCCACTGGGAGTTTAACCATGCTCCAGTGAGTATATGGACAACACAAATTCTACTTGGTATTATCTTTTCTGTTTTTCTTCCTTTCCTTTCTTCTTTTGTTTTAGGGGAGGGTTATAAGGGTGGGGAATGGACCTGAGAGTACTGATGTGGGAGTCCTCTCTGTATGCTGTGATTACCATTAATGAATAAAGAAACTGCTTTGGACCTATAGCAGGGCAAAACTTAGTTAGGCAGGGAAAACTAAACTGAATGCTGGGAGAAAGACAGGCAGTCAGAGAGGAAGTCATTGAGAGAAAGACGTTGAAACGTTAGCCAGTAAGCCACAGCCACGTGGCTATACACAGATTAATAGAAATGGGTTAAATTAATATATTAGAGTTTGTCAATAAGAAGCTAGAGATAATGGGCCAAGCAGTGATTTAAATAACATAATTTCTGTGTGATTATTTTGGGGTTGAGCATCCGGGAACCAACAAGTGTTCTTACTACAGAGTACTGGAAAGTAAATGTGATCAGGGTGTATTATATGAAATTTCCAAATAATCAATAAAAGTATTTTGTTAAAATTAAAAAAAAGTTACTTGTAAATAGAAATGGTTTTAAAGTGAACAGAAAGTCCCTAAATTAGGTAATATATGATTATTTGCCATATTACAAATAAGGAAATAAGGGCATAAAAATTTGGAGAACTTGCCTAAGACTGGGGTAGTAGATAAGAGCCAAGCTCCAGTGTCACAGTCTCTGAAAAAGATGTTACACCTAGAACGTGGAAAGATGAGAAAGTCCACAAAAACACAAACTCCCGCAGTTATGGGTGGAAGTCCAAATCCATTTGCTATGATGATAGGTGTCTTATGAGGCCTCTTTCCATGCCTGCCACGTGGGAGCCTTTTCTCTGCTATCCTCATGAACTGTTTCCTCCCTGCATGTGTAACTCCCAGGCCTGTGTCTGCAGGCCCTCCCTGTCATATGGACATAGTGTTTGGGCTGTGTCCACCTTAACCATATCACTTTAGCTCATCGGCCACTTTAAGGTGCCTGTCTGCAAATGGAAGCATACCGTGAGGTACTTCTGGTGAAGATTTCAACACATGAAATTCAGGGAGGAGTAATATAATTCACCCTGGAATAACCTTGTGACTTCTATTTTTATTATTGCTAAAATTATCTACCTACACTGAGCACTGGGTAGCTGTGCAGGAAAGAACTAAGCACACAGGTAAATGTAACAGCCCAGTCCCTACTGGGCTGGCACTTCAGACCATTCTATAACCTCAATTTTGAAAATTGTACAGTATGTGTTATTTTCTGTTTTATCAATATCACATCTTGTTTAGGGGGGCTTTGGGAAGCTGCACAGCTGGTTTTATTTGACTTGAAATTCGGAGGCATTCCCAGACAATATTATTCTTTCACCCAAAGAAAAGTCTCATAAACCCACAAGTTTCAAAGATGCCATAAGAAAAACCAGTGCCTAAAGGAGCCTGAGGAATTTTCTCATATGAGAGTGAAAAACAGGGTGAGGGGAAGTTAAGGGAAAGGCAACATGAGCGAACACTGTTCAAAGTGTGTTTGGAGCTGGGGTCTGTCTTTGGGAGGAGGGGAGGAAGTAGAGCACCCCCATACCTAGCCGACTAACACAGAGGCAGCCGCCCCCGGTAGCACTATTCTCCACCCTCCCAGCTTCCAAGTGTCTCATTCAAAGTCGGGCCGTGATGAAAACCAGCAAGCGACCATTCGTTTTGCAGATAGGCAGCACAAATGTGATAGCTGTATCCTCCAACATTCCAAGAGTTGGTTTCCTTCAAACATGGAGGGGAGATTAAGGAGGACCACTTAAATGCCCACATAAAGGATGTAAAATAGAGAGGATCCCATTTATTAAGCACCTGCTGTGTGCTGTCAATGCACCTGATACTCGTTGCATATTTAATGTTTGTGGTCACTGTTTTGTGTGGAATTGTCCATTCCACTTCACAAGAAGCTGGTATGGTTGCTTCTATTATAATCCTGCCTTTGTGAATGACGATAAGATTCAAAAAACAAAAAGATTAACAGAATGTAAGCAGGATTGGAACACATGCAGAATGTTATAGAATGGTGGTGCTTCAAGACTCTAAGACCAAGGTCGCATTACTCTCATTTGTTCTTTTCAACAGTTCTAGTATATGCAGACATTACTTCTCCATTCCAGGGGAGAAGAAAAGCCTGTGAAGAAATCTACCCTAGGTCACAAAGCTAACAAGACCAATATTCACTGTGCAACTCTTCTTTTTTTTCCCCCTCAAGAATGTCACACCACCCTTTCCTATGTATCCCTGAGGAAGCATGATGAAGGACAATGACACCAATATGAAAAGATTCATTTGTTCTTTGGAAAGGAAAGCACTGTTCTTAAATAAAAGAGGACTTCTGATTAGAATATTTATAAAGGTTAATGAGAAACAAAATGAACAGAAAAACCAGCAGGGAAATATTCCCCGATGTAAATAACAAACTTCACTGTTGTAATTATATAAGAAAATATCCCAAGCAGAAAGTCAATTTGTTTTCATCAGATACAAGGGGATAAGCAAAGTGAGACCTGTGTCACTTCCTGTCTGTACTTTGTGCAGCTCTAAAGCTGGGGCCCACACTTCTCCACATAGGCAAACGGTTATGGATATCGGGAGAGGTGGCTGAGAGCAGAACGGCAGTCACCACCGTTGTAGTGAAGAACTTAACAAAATCAAGGACGGCCTTTGGGGAATCTCTGGAGACTCTTTATTTTTTTTCTCAGACAGTGGAAAGGACCAAAATGAGTGGGCTTGATTCTGCCATGTGAGAGCGAATTTTGGAAAACTGGTCTCCTGTTTCCTCCAGATGTCTTCTGTTTTATAGGGCCTCGATCCCTGAAGGAAGTCCCTGGGGACATCTGACCCTCACCATAAGCAAACTCCTTGGTCCCAGCGGCAATAGATCTCTTTGAGGTTTGGGAAAAGCCAGCATATGACACAAACATGCACACCTGAGCAATGGCAGCCTGGGTTTCTTTAAGCCAATCCCAACAACTGATCTATTCGTTCTTAAAGATCTAAGAATAAGTAGTACTAGGTTTCTGCCAAATTCTCACTGTAAAGGCAGTACCCTAAATTTACACCCTACCCTGGTATTTCCTTCTTGTGAATGATAAAATAATGTGACATTCTGCCATCCAGCTGAACAACGTGGCTTGATTTCATGAGTCCTTGCAAAAAGAAATCACAGAGAAGAACAGTTTCCTTGTACAGGTAATTTAACCCTTAACAGATAATATAAGGGAAAGCTTGTACAAGAAGAAAAAGAATACAGCACAAAGGCCACAGCATGGAGGTTATTCAAATGGTTTGTGTTAAAATGGATATTACAGAAATGTTAGAAATGTGATCTTCTGAACAAAGGCTCTGCAGCCCAGATTGTCAATAGGAAAATTTTAATCACATTTTATAACCTCTGAGATGCTTCTAAACATAACAGACTTGTAGTTAAAGGGCAGCACTATTGTCACCTAAGACAATTAAGGATTTCCTACTGGAAAACTTAACTTTGCCTCTCCTTAGGAAACCAAGTTATTCTAACAACTTAAGACAGAATGTATCTAATTTATTTATCTGCAAATGTTAGCAAAATATTTAAACCCTAAATATTGAATGGCATTAATAACAAGTTAGTCTCTCCTTGGGGTGAATGAAAATATCAACTTGGAATCTGATATTTGGGCTGATTTACAGTTTTTTCTCCATTTCCATGAATATAGTAATTTCTTTTTAAATCACTTGGGTCTTGAAAGTATAGTTAGGCAAACAAAGAGAACCACTGTACAGATGTCCACAGGAGTGTTACGACACAGAAAAACTGTTGATGCCTTCCATGAAGCTTCACTTTCCAAGTTCAATACTTTGCTGTCACCTTCCTCATTCCGTCCATTAGGATGCTAGTGCTTTGCTCATTAGCTGGGGAAAGCCTCTGCTATTAGGGAGACATAAAATCAGTCACTCTTGAGGCTGCTCTTACCATTGAGTAAGGAAAAAAATCTACATCTTTTAAGCCTCTGAGTGCCAGGGAGAGAAAAGAAAATGACCTTTCTAGCCAGGCCTCGAAAGTATTCCTCATCTCTTCAAATAGCACAAAATCATGGCTTTCTATAAAATCAAAACTGAATTTATTCCCTAGACTAAACACAGAGGAGGCTACAGGCTTCGATAAAACTGCCAGTTCCCAGCAGCCACTTCCCAATATTCCAGTTTTTCCTTGATTAAAACAGCACGTCCTCAAAACATAGCTCCTAAAAGCAAATGCTATTTTCTACAGAGAGTCATCCTTCTATGCATTAACCTGTTCACTTTTGATTTTCTTCTCAGTGACTGCCTTTTACTGGAGAAAGAATGTAAGATAAACAGGTAAGTGTTTTAGGAAAAATGGTAGAAATTAACTGGAACATGGCATAGGAAGAAGCACAGAAAAATATCAGATTAGGGCAAGCAATAATACAAGCCCCTAGAAGTCAATGCTATGGGAACAAAGAGTCTCAAAACCTGAACTGTGTCTTATGAATGTGATATCCTGAATGGGTTGGCCAGAACTGTTTCTGCAGCACCCAGACTAGAAAGATGAAGGAAGGTATCCCACAGACACCAAGCACCTCCATCATTGTGCAATGCAAGACTGTGGGCTTCTCAAACTTGATGCTTTGTGTCTTCAGTGAAATCCATGAGCATGGCCTCCACACCTTACCTGCTGTGGCCAATGACTGCCCATGATGCAGGATATGGGGTTATTGCACAGAATAATGTTTACAATGCTTACTGTCCTATGAGGAATACATTCTTTTGTGTCAGAAATGGTGAAAAGGTTCAATGCATAAAGTACACTATTTTGAAGCATGAAACCCTGTATTCAGTCTCTATCATCCATGTAAAACAGCTGAGCACAGAGGCGAGTGACTGATTCCAGGACTGAGAAGGTGGATCTTGTATATTATTGTCCAAACAGCCTAGGTGAATCAGTGAGCACCAGGGTCAGTGAAACTCTGGGTCAAAATATAAATAAATATTATAATCAAGGAATACATTCTACATCAACCTATGCCTTCAGATGTGTGGGCACACAATATACTTTTATCTTGATCTAGGAATTGTGTATATTCTCAACATCCATAACACGGAAAACTGATCCTTGACTTATTAACTCAGAAGTAGGGTATTGGGGTCCTGCCTTCACAGGGTTTGCATGTTCCAGGGTAGGAGCATGAGGATTAGAAATATTAGGCAGGAGGAACAGAGATACAAAACAAAAAGAACAGAAATGATGAATAGAACTGGGAGTGTAGTCCAGTGACTACTGAATTCACCTGCATTTATTTTTCATGTGCTTCTATACCCCAATCCAAAAGGAAGGGGAGAAGGCAAAAGACTGCTTTAACATGGTATAAAGAACAGAGAAATTGCCTGCATCAATGTCTGAAACATCAAGCAACTTACCCTGAATTAAGCATTCCGTTCCTTAGGCAGGACATACAATGACCACACCTTAGACCAAGCATCCTGTAGGCAGCCATTCCTGGGTCAGTCCTCCTGTCGTATCCTTGAAGGAGCAAAATAGGCTTGAATTCTCTGACTTTTGGTCAAGGTGGAACAGAACCACTTTTGTGGGCCCCCACAGTAGGGTTCAGTTTTAAACTTGACACCAGGAGCTGCTATAAAGAGTAGCCGCTAACATAAGGCTGTAAAGTATGCATGCCTGCTATTCTGCTAGAAGAAGAGGTGGAAGATCCCAATTTCAAATCAAGAATAAAAGTGTGTTGTGGTATAGTTCCGTCAGGGAGAAGAACACAGAATGAGACCTTCCTCTAATCAGCTTAGAAACTTAAGTAAAATTTTCCTTTAAAATGTCTTCATGTTTCATGCTTGTTCATGACTCAATGACACTAAAGTTTTGCTAATAAAATATGTTTCTTGCCATTCTTAGATAACAATTAATAAGACCTCATCTTGGCCTAAGAACTTTGCAAATATTAACAATCCATCAAACAGTACCTTTGTAAGGTAGGGGTCTCATGTTTGTCCTTTTACAGAGGAAGAAACAGAAGCATGAAGACATCAAAAACTTTCAACAAAGGCATACTGATCAAGAATTTGAACTCACGAATCTGTCTGCAAAGACAGTGTCCTTAGTTGGCACTTTCTACAAATTTCTATAAAGTAAAGAAAGAGGTGGCCTGTGATAAAGAAAGTTACTGTTTTAATACATTTTGTTTCCAGGTATTTCTACAGTTATCTCACATAATCTTCTCCTGGCAGGAGGAGTATTGTCATCACCATGAAACAGATAAGAAAACTGGGACTCTGAGAAGACGTATAACTCAGCCAGCACCAAGCAGACAGGAAATTGAAGAAACCAGAATTTAGATTTCAGGAATAATGTATTCCAAACTCTGTTCTTTCATTTACTTAATGTTGTCCTCAGGACAGGTGAAGGAAAGTCTACACAAATAGTCAACAAACTTCTAGCTGTGAAACACGCAAAAATTAATTCAATATCAGATGACAACTAAGGCATTTCTAGCCACATCCACCAAGTTTGCACTGTGTGGCTTCACTGCACCCTTTGCTCTGAGAACACAACCTGTGTAGTATACATGGTACTGCATATGTTACCACACCTGCAACCCCACAGAAGCTTGCCTGATAACTGGGTTCAGGTTCCAGACTGTCCATACATTTTCTGCTGTACAGAAGCATAATAGCCTAATTATGGACAAAAAGATTTTTAATCCCTTTGGAGTATTATTCCTTAGCATGTATGTATAAAATTAGTGTATTTTTAGATTGTATTACGTTAGAATATTTATTTAAAGTGTTCTGTTTGAGTTGCTGACTTGAGTTTCATTTTTAAAAACATGTTAAATGAATTGGGGATTGAAGATTAAGATTAAACAGAACTTGTGCAAACTTTAAAGATGCCCTAAAACTAAGTTCTATGTATGAACAATTATAAAAGTCAAAATATCAATCAACTCTAAAGAGCAATGCAGACGCTTTGTGTGATACAATAGTAAACATTTAACCAAATTTAATTCTTTATGTAAAAATAAAGAGGCAAACCCATCTCATTAGCATGCAAATGCATTTTATCCTTAATAAATGATAATGAATGAGAAAAAGAATTGATTTTAAATATCTCTTTATAATTTTTGATAGTAAATGTTTAATTGATATATTTGTTTTATAAGCTTATATCCCAGGGTAACATACCAATTTAGGGGGTAAAAAAGATGTCAGCCTGAAAAGGTTAAGAACTCTGATTTAAGATGACAGAACAGTGGACCCAAAGTGATAGCTGAGACAAATTAATCACCTCCAGACTTCTCCTAACTTCTTTTATTTTAGTTTACTCCCCTACCTTACAGAGGATGAACTCCTGGAAAAACAATTGACCTAAGATTATACAGCATGCTAGAGGCAGAAGTGGGGCTAGAACTGGGGTCTCCAATCAGGCTTAGGCGGCTCTCATTCAGGCATCAGACATCAAAGTACTTTCTGTACTTGTGTGAGTCAGAAACTACCCCCAAATGCTAAAAGCCCACGATTCCCTTAAAAGGACATTTCCCAACACTGACAAGGAAAAGGCAAGAGATGGAAAGAGGAGGGAGGGAGGAAGAGAGAGTTGGAAGAGAAAAAAGAACTCTAAGCACAGGTCAGAGAAGAGCACGGCGTCTTTAAGTATCCTGACCCTCTGGTTGTTAATATTTCCAATTCACACATCTGCTTTCAGTTTGTTTCCCCATGAATGTGTTGGCATGCGTGTATCTATGCAGGCATGAGCATACATAGGTACTATTTTCAGCCCCTGAATTCTATGAAGTCACCACAAACACTGAATTTGGAAGTGTTGAACAATTGCTCCAAAAGAAAGCCCACGAGCAGATCGGCTTTCTGTGAGCCACTGTTCTCAGCAGTTACTTAAACCAATCAAAATGGAGCCCGGTTTATTTGTGTGTCTGCTTGAATCCACCTTATTTGGTGTTGGCAACTGATGGACACTGGGCTTGTAGCCAACAGCACTGTAACTTGTCCTGAAGTTTTTCTAATACACATGTTCTTCACATAAGATTCAACAGAATACGTTAGGCTTGAGGAATACTGGACAGAACTATTTTTATTACACTTGAAGGTCATTTAAACAACAAAAACACCAAGAAAATTATTTATGTGAGAGGCATGGGCTGCAGAGACAGAAGAGAACACTTGTTCACACATGACAGCCAAGGCAAGACTAAATGTCACCTCGTGGGACCCAGAAGAGAATGTGCATATCAATGACTAACACTCTCTACCCCTCTACACATACTGCAAATGACCAACAAGGCCCCATGAGGTCTTAGGGTTGCAAATAGATGTCTATGGATAGCCAAATTTCAAAGCATAGAATCCATGGAAAATGAGGATTGGTTATACATATGAATTATTTAAATTAAATAGCAAACCTCGAGATGTTTTACAACAAATATATCAAAACTGGCAAATTTTGAAAAGTGCCGATCTAGAGAAAACAGAGTACAAATATAAAAAAGGATTTTGGAAATGTGAACAGGCAGAGAACCAGTGAAGCCAGAAGTCTGGGAAATAATTCTTCTTCTTAGTTTTCTTCTACATGCAATGATGTCTTAAGTTTTGACCATCTACTATGAAGGTCTACCCTTACAACTTATCTCAGAGGACGCTGACTCACCTGCAGAACTGCCAGATGTCTGTCATCTCCATGTTTCTCTAGCAGAGATGTACACACATCCCTCTGCCAATGCCCTTCTGTGCCAACTATAGATGTTGCCTTCTAACCACACTGTTTCCTTGAGTGAAATTGACTAGGAGCCCCGAAAAGGACATTTTTCAGAATTAATGTAAAAATGCCTCTTGTGTAGCAGCAATACTGTGAAGTAGCAAAGCAGAAAGTGTCTGTCCTGTGCTCAATGTTCAGGGCAGCATTGCTAGGTCTGCTGAGCTGTGACTACATAGCTGGACATCAAAATGAAAGCATCGGGACAGATGTCAAGAATACCTACTGTGTTACTTACTTTTTATATTGTTATAATAAAATGTCACAAGCTGGGCTCTACATCAGAAATCCCTCCTAAGCTGACTACATCCCTTTCCTCTCTCCAATTATGCATCTCAGAAAAGACCTTCCAGACTATGGTTCAGATCCTTTCTGCATCAGCACCATTCTGTGATCTCTATGCTCCTGTCTACCACAACATCCTGAGCTATAATTTACCCATAGTCCTGAAAACTACTATAGACCATGTGCTTCTGAGTCCTTCCAGAAACCAGATCTTCATCATTTGGTCTCCCATGGCATATTACCTATTCCAGACAAGAACTCAAGAAACAAATGTCATGGAAGACTGAATAAATGAATGAGTTTCTGTTTGCTCCAGTAGAAAGTACCAGATTTCCGTTCAGAATATCTAACCTCTTATTTTATAAATTTGAAATTCCTATAATTCATAAATTTGGTTTTCTTTAACTGTTTCCATATTTCCCCTGTCTTCTTAGTTTTCTTCAGTTCCTGTATTCAGGAAAGAGGCCAGAAATTCATTTAAGCCAATTTATTTTAATTATCTGCAAAGTGCAAATTTTCCATAATGGCTTAACCTCCCTGTAGGAATGAGATTCTCCTGACAAGCCAAGCTCAGAGGCCCACAGGAAGAAGCAGTGAGGAAACAGCTGCTAACTGCTCAGTCAAAAGCCCCTTCCTTCCACGACCTGGGGGCTCTGCTCCCTGATGCCGCTTCCCCCAGAGAGGTCACATATATCCTCTCAACCCTCTGCACATATGAGCACACACAGCCCTGGTCGGGGAGCAGACAGGGAAGCAGACAGGAGTCCTACAGAATCCATTCGGTAAGTGGAGGAGTGAGCTATGTCTGTCTTTTTTCATTCGGTTTCAGCCACACTTCATATTTGATGTATCACAAAAAGTAAAGCAGAGCTAGTTTTTCTTCAAAATGAAGAAATCTGTCTCATCAGGTTCCAAAGACTCAGACTTTCAGTTCGTTCATCACAATCAACAATTAAGCTCCAGCCCTATGTTGAAGGATAAAGAAGGATACGTATACCTATTTAACAACGTTAGCAAAGGGAGAGTAAACAGTGAAGCTAGACACAGCAAACTCACTTCTCAAAGTGAATAAACACATGAAATGACTTTTCTGGCCAAATATTTGGAGCTGGGGGCAATTAGAAACATAATTAACTTGCCTGGTTCCTGGAAATATTGAGGAAATAATTAAATGAACTAAGTAAAACTCATTTTAAAATAAGTAAATAAAAAAGAGAACAATGTATTCTTTATAACAGGATGATGCTTATAAGTTTGCCCAAGACAAATTTTAATAAATAATTGATAATGAAAATCACCTAATTCAACCTACTCTTGCTTGTCAGGTGTTCTAGCTGTTGACTTCATAAATAGGATCTTACCCAAGCCTACAGTAACTCTAGGAATAGGTGTCATGATTATTCTCTTGCAAATGAAGAAACAAGGTCTGAAAGGAAATTGGCTTGCCTGTGATTTATACCATCTGTGTTGCTCTGTCATAACTAAGATGTGTTGCATCAGCCTTCATGGAAAGTGACCTCAGCATTTATAAGGATGGGGATTCTAACAGGTAGGGAAAGAACAAAGAGAGTGGGGATGGTGAAGACATCAACACCTGGTGGCAAGCGCAAACACTTGGGAAGCAACTACAAACACATATAAACTGGCCTACTGTGACACCTGCTTAATCTCCTGCACAGGGCTAGCTCAGAAAACACATGTGTGCATTTCCTAAGTGTGAGGACCCTCACCTGGCCTAACTTGGTGAATTGCTTAACATCTGCTCCCTGGAGAAAGAGATAATGTGTGTATAAGGAAAAAATCCTGAACTTTGGAGAAGAAATTGTGCAAGATATGAATTTAAGGTGGAAGGCAAAGTTCCTGAACAAGAGAAGCCCTCTTCCCTAATCTGCTTCTTGTGTGTATGAGGGGGGAGGGAAATGGGAGGACAACCACAAAAGAAGCAAGCAAGCTAATAATCTTAAAGTCATTTTGGCAAAATAAGAAGGATTCAAAGATGATCACTGGGTAAGAAGGCTTGTTTACAAACATGGGAACTGAGTCCCAGTCCCCAGCACCACCCATGGAAAAAGCTGGGCATGGATGCATGTTATGGATTCCAAACATTGCTAAGCATAGTCAGGAAAACCCCAGGATTTCACAGGCCGACCAGGCAAGCTGAAACATTGAGGTTCCTGCTCAATGGGAGACCCTATCTTAGGGTAAGAAGACTGACAGCTGTAAGAGAGGACACCATATGTCCCGCTAAGGCTTCTGAACAGGAATATATGCCTTGTACGTTTATATACATTCAATACACTTGCAAAATAAGCGGACATTAGGTATAAGGTAAAGGATAACTGGGCTACAATCCACAGCCCCAGAGAAGCTAGGTAACCCAAAGAGGGTCACATGAATTTCTCTGGGAAAGGAAAATAGAAGAGATTTCCTGGGTAAACTGGGGATGGGAAGGATTAGGAACATGAAGGATTCAGTTAGACAGGTTGTGGGCAGGACAGTGGGAAAGAGCAATGGAAGAAATGTCTTGATTGGAGGGAGGGATTTCAAGGTTAGGGAGAAACCTAATACCATGGACTAGGACTCCCAGGACTCCACAAGAATGACCCCAGCTATGACTCCCAGCAATAGTGGAGAGGGTGCCTGAACTGGCAATCAGATTGGTGACTACCCTAATTGTCATAAGAGAACCTTCATCCAGTATCTATGGAAGTAGATACAAAGATCCATAGTCAAGAACTAGGCTGAGCTTCTGGAGTCCTGTTGAAGAGAGGGAGGAGCAATTGTAGGAGTGATGGGGGGAGGGAGTGTCACGTTCATAATGGATGAACCTTCAGTGAGACAGATGACCTGGCCTCGTGGGACTTCACTGACTCTGGATTAACAGCTCTGAAGCCTGCATGGAATTACCCTAGACCTTTTCTGTGTGTGTAGTTTCCTCTGTTTGTCCTGGGTTGTATTTGTTGAACTGTTAGCTGCCTGGATCCTGCAGAGATCCCCAAACAACCCAGGCAGAGGACAGAGGGTCATTCTCTGCAAACTGACACTGGGACCCCTTTGCCAAGGACAATCTCCACATAGAACATTGAAGGTGGAGAGTTCGAGCAGGTGCCTGCAAGACGTCTTGACTCCTACATTCTAGTCTCTTTAGAGTGGGAAGGTACTCTGCAGGTTACCAAAAGAAAAACCTGGACACTAACCCAGACATAAAACCTTTGACCTACATTCTGTCCAGCCTTCAAGATATGCTGGAGCAAAGGTGGCACACAGAACTTCAATGAGTGGCTATCCAATGTCTGATTTAACTTGACTCCCACTCCATGACAGGGAGTCCATGCCTGGCACTGCTTAAATGGCCAAGAACCAGAGACTTGAAAACCCATACACCTAGGATAGACACAAATACAACTGGCCAAAGAAAGAGAGAGAGAGAGGAAAAGAGAAGAGGAGGGGAGGGAAGGGAAGGGAGGGAAGGAGGGAGAAAAAGAGGAAGGGAGGAAGGAAGTAAAGAAGGAAGGAAGGAAAAAAAGAAAAAAATGAAATTATTTCTAAAGATATTTCACTATATTTATAGATTGGTACCTTGTCCAGTCATCACTAATCACCACCAGAAAGGCTTCCAGAAGCAAGTGGAAGCACAAGCAGAGACCCACAATCAGACATTTTGCAGAGAGGGAGTTGAAATTAGAGACCTCCATGGAGAGGATCCATGGAGATCCTCCTCTTGGACCATGGAGAAATTCCACTGAGGTTGGGACAGAAAGATTGTCGAATCAGAGGGGATGGAGGACAACGAGAGAACATGGCCCATGAAATGAACTAAGCAGGGTAGATATGGGTTCACAGAGACCGAAGTGACAAGCCCAAGGTCTGCACGGGTCTGCACTAGGTCCCTTGGGTATATGTTATGGTTGTTAACTCAGCTTTTTTGTGAGACCAATCAGTGAGAGCAGGTGGGTCTTTGACTCTTTTGCCTCTCCTGGGACTCTTTTCCTCCTGTTGGGTAGCCTTGCCCAGCTTCAGTGTGGGGACTTTTACCTTGTCTGATTGTATCTTGTTTTGTCATGTTTGGTTGTTGCCTCTTTGTTGTCACTTGGAGGCCTGCTCTTTCCTAAAGGGAGACTGGGGGGGGGTTAGATACCAGGGAGAGAGGAAATGATGCAGAGCTGGGAAGAGTGGAAGGAAAAGAAACTGTGATCTGGATGGGAGAAGAATCCAATTTCAATAAAAATTTTAAAAAATTGTGATTCTACCATCATTAATGCCTTCAAATGTTAATCAGCCATCAGCTGTGCGATGTGGGGGTACCATGAAGCCAAGAGGTTAGACTCAGTTTCCTGAAATGCACCTTATAATTTGGGCCTTTTACAGGTATGAACTTGATATGCATTGATGACTGTCAAAACCATGCATCACTCTCCACTAACTAACAAGTCTCAGTGCTTCTCCACGTGAATCTTTGTTCTAGGACAGCAAACTTTACTTGTATTCTACTCACTCTCTGCTTTTGCTTAAATAGACTAATCTAGACAGAATCCCAATGTCCAAACCTTCTACCCTACCAGATCCTCTTCCCTGTTGAGCAATATAATATCCCTACAGAATTTCACCAACAACATAAGTTAGCACTCATCCTCCACATAGAAAAAAAAGTGTTTCCTAGAAAAATATCTTAAAGCTGAATAGCTCCTTAGGAGTTCTGAATATTAGTGACTCCAGTGAGTTCAATGGTTTCCCTGAGGAGCTAGAGAGATGGTTATGGAGGAAAAAGTTTATTGCTCTTTCAGAGAACCCAAGTTGCCAAGACTCAGCAGCCTATAGCTCCAGCTCCTGGTATATGTAACACTTCTGCCTTTTGCAGGGACCTGCACTCATGTGTACACACATGCAAACACACACACACACACACACACACACACACACACATGCACACACGTGCATGCACACACACACACAAAATAAAAAAATAAACCTCAAATAAGTTTCTTTGGTTATTGGATGGAAAATTCTATTCATAAATACTTATGTGGAATTTTCCAATAATATAATCACCATTTTATTTCATGTGTGACTCAGCAAGTTCTTTGTATCCAGAAAGGTTAAGGAACATTCTGTCTTCTTGCTTACTCATCCCTTGAAGCTTTGCAATTAATTATTGCCTCTTATATTTCCCCCTAAGTGGATATTTCTTGATTTCAAAACTCTTGAAAAGGAAAGCCATTTATTTTACTTCTTAACTCTAGACTATGGGACCTCTAAGAGGAACAAGATGACATCATGTCTATATCGTCCAAGCCTGATGCTTCACAGGTAGTCAGAGAACTTTATGAATGAAGGGATGTCAGAAGAGTGACTGTCACACCTACCATTATTTTGATAATTTGTCAAATAATTTAAAGATGCCTGCTTCACCAGAGACATCTTCTGCACCATATACCATGCTGGCTTCTCAGTTTGTAAAACTTAAAGAAATGAGTTTCTATTTTACATGAGGCTTTTTAATATACTAAATCATTACATTTTTGAGTAAGTGCCACATAGGAAACTTATTAGTTATTAACATACATCTAAGCTCTACAAATCTCCCATCATGCTTTGACAAATTCACCTGCCATGGCTTTTTATTGCCATAATAGAAGTGACCACAGTCATTTAATCTCTCATTTCCGGTGTTTAGAAGAAAGAGTCTTCAGTGTATTCAGCATAATTACACAGCTGTTTCTTTATCACTGTTCACTGAAATGCTCTGGATATGCAAATGTGTGAATGAAAGAGCCACATAGAGGGCAATAGTGATCACTCCTGAGTGCCACAGGACAAACACTTGGGAGACCCAGCCTCTGAAAGAAACGACCTTCTGACACAGCAGCTGGAAGGCTGGCCTGCGTTTTACTTGATCTGGATCCCTTCCACTATCTCATCTGTGCATTTGAAAAATAGTCATAATGGAAAATAGTTTGGCTGTCATTCTGATATCATGTTTGTTGAGAGATCAGTATAATCTTTTCTTTACAGCACCTGAGAGAGTTCTGGGCACTTCTGGGGTTCATCTTTAATGTACATGATGAGCTGTGTGGAAATATATTCCATAACAAAGTTTAAGTAACACTTTTCTGATTACCTACACTAAGTTTTGAAATTCCTCATTTCACAGAGAATATTTGAAGCATTGAACTTATTTTAGTAGAGATTCTTTAACAATTATGTCTGTAGGTTAACAAGAATAGAAAAAGCTGTCTTAATTTTTTTTCTTCTTACAATGGGAGGGAGCTACTTTAAGTATCTAACATTTGCATCCCTTGAGTGCCAACAGTAACCTAGAGATACACAGACTTATTCTTGTTCTTGTCTGATGCATTGTCTTGATCAACAGTGAAAAGATTAAGCATGTGACAATACTATGGCCCACATTATATAAAAGGACACAGACTGCAGTAAGTCTACATATACTAGGAAGAAAAGGCAAAATAGCCTTCAGCAAAGTATATCTCTGTGCATGAAATGAAGTGGTTTTCAAAGAGAATTCTAGATTATTACCTTCCATTTCAAATTAAGTAAATAACAGTTTTGTAAACAGCAGAAGGTTCAAGACAATGTGTATTTATGGACCATGAATTGAATTTTTGTTTGAGTTTAGAATAGCAACAAAGATGGCTGCTATAATTATAAACAGAGTTTGCAATGTATTTCCCTATGAAATATTTGACTGAGTGTCCCATCTCTTTGTCAAGATTGTGATTACTAAGGTTGAAGAATCATTAGTTGCTACTCTCCAGGAATTATGTCAGAGCTAGAACTCAGTCTAGGTTTTGAGTCTAAACCTTGTATTCTTTTCATAAATTGAAGGTGACCACAAAAATAAGAATTTTCTTTTTGATTTTGTATGAGAAATGCACTGAATGTGTTTGGAAGAACTGAGAAAAAAGCATAAAATTAAATGACAATGAATCTCTCTAAGAGCCTTGAAATTTACTAAGGCAGAAGGAATAAGTCATAATATTAAAATCCATAGGAAATATGGATACAACAAACTCTTTTCAAGCCAGTCTTCTATACATTCAGAAGAAGATATTGCTTAGCTAACATTGCTTGGAGGAGATGTCAGATAAGCTGTAAATATTTAGTAAATGCATAGTCTACCAGGACCAAACACAATTGACTGTAGAAGTCTTATAAGGTGAAAACATTTTGACAACCTATTATGGAAAAATAGAAGAAATACTAAAGATTTTATCTCTGTGTTCAAGGACTTTGTTTTAAATTGCTTTGTGTTGCTTCTCTACACCATTCTGACTGAAAGCAAGGGGAAAGAACAGGTTTATTTTAACCTCTACATTACAGTCTATCATAAATGGAAGAAAGCAAAGAAACCAAAGCAATAGCAAAAAAAGGGCACCACTGACTGGCTGGCTCCTAGGCTGTATTCATCTGTTTTTCTTACGCAGCCCAGACCCACCTTCCTAGTGAAAGTAAGGCCCATAGTGGACTGGGACCACTTATATCAACTAGAAATCAATTAAAAAATGTCCTATAGACTTTCCCATAGGCCCATCTGATGGAAGCAATACCTCAACTGAGGTTCGCAGACACGCAAAGTTGCTGACCAACTTATCCACTGAAGACTTTACAATTGAATTGACCAGAAGGACAATCTAGGATATCACACACAGGAACTGAACACTGAGTCCTGAGGCGGGGGATCTGAAAGAGCTATGATGCTCAGAAGACAAGGTCTAAAGGCAAATCTGTCAGTCAGAAGTAAATAGACTAAATGCACTCTAACAAAGGCAAGGACAAAAGGGGAGAAAAACAATGAACAAAAAACTTTATAGATTGTTTGAATATTTTTCACATCTCTTTACTAAATGTATGTAGAAATAGATGTTGAATTATAAGTCTCTGAGACAGTCACTTCCCTTGAGTAAAAAACAAAAACAACCAGAAAAAAAGTAGTGGCCGCTATGTGAGAATATTGAGCTGAGGGGTCTGTCCCAAATACAAATAGGGCTCCATCAGCAGCCATTTCTGAAATTGTTGTTCTCAGTCTTAGCGTATCAAATAATAGTCACCTCTCTCAACCTCAAGCTCACTAGCTAGAATCTCTGAAAGCCTTGCCGATCTTCGTGACCTACTGTCAAACACACATGTAGCATTTCCTCTCTGCAAATGCCAGTTGGATGCTTATATCAAATTTAGATATTAAAAACTCCTCAGCCTGTGCTCTAAGTGTTGCTGGAAATTTCAATGCATCCAATTATTGACCTTGTCAAGATTTTTTTTGAGAATCTCCTGGATTCTAGGTACCATGCTTTCACTAAAGACATACTAAAATAAATAAATTAATAAAGGTTAGAAGAAATCATAGCTATAGATCTTCATGACAACAGCTCTGCAGCAGTTTCTTAAATATAAGACTCAGAGTAGGAGTGTGGGAGAAGACACCAAAAGAAGACAAACAAGTGTGTATAATCCTTGTTTTTCAAAGGACATTATTCCAAACATGGAAAGAAAACCCAAGCAGAGCATTGCTGAGAACACATAAGACCTGAGTTCAATCCCCCTGCCTACCACAAAGAAAAGATGAGGAGCAGACTGAGATATAACCCAGGAAGAGCAGAAGTAAAATCAGGTAGAGAGGAGAAAGAGGAAAACAGGGAGAGTAAGTAAGGACAGAAGGGAAGAAATGAAAGGAGTAAAAAATAAAGGAGAAAAAAACTGCAGAAAGAAATGCAAATCATTATTTTAAAAGAATCTATTACTTAAATATTTAACTATTTCACATAAGTCAATAATGAAATGGCAGCCCAATTAAATGTAAAATGCATAGACAAGGACCAAATATAAAATAAATGAGGCAGAAATTTTAGAAAAGAAAAACATTTAATAACCTACTTAGAAAGAATGTACGAATGTAAACTTTAAAATGGTCAAAGGAGTTGGATAGATATTTATCAACAGAACACAGACAAAGGCCATGTGAAAAGAATGTTTATCATTTCTAAAATGCAAGTTAACATGTAAGGGTGTCCCATTGTACACTCATAGTATGACTATAATAGAAATGATAGACAATACAAATGTTTATAATATGTATAGTAAAGTAGATATTTTATAAATATTATAGATTGATTCCTCATGTTCTTGGAGAAAGAAATGTTCAAAATCAAGCCTCTTTTAGAATCTGTATCTGGTGAGGGCTATCTCATATGTAGGTAGCGACTTTATACTCAAGTCTCAAGAAGTATTAAAGGCAAAAAAAGACTTCTAACCTTCATTATAGGGCTACTAATCTCTTGCCTAGAGATGTGCCCTGATGTCTTCATAAGTTCCCAAAGACACCACTTCCTTCCATCATTACATTGGTAATGAGTTTTCAGTCTGCATTATGAGAGGGAACTCAGTATTAAAACCATGCAATACATAAGTATTTCTGATGAGAATACAAAAGCGATGCAGCCTCTTTGGAAGACAGGTTGGCATTTCCATGAAAATTAGCCTGTGGCATTATCATATGGTTTCACAATTCCATTAGAGAGCTGAAATATGCAAACAACATTTAGCGTGAATTTTCTTAGTATTATTCATAATCACCAAAGGATAGGGGAAATTAATTCCTACCCACTAATAAATGAATGAACAGAATATGAAACTGTTCAGCAATTAACCTCCACCTACACTCTAATTAATGTAGCCCTAATTAAACTCAGTGGTCTACATACAAAATGCAGAGGTGAAGATAGGCAGGGCCTTGTTGAGAATAGTTTCGGTGGGAGAAGGAGGGAGACAAAAGAGGAGAAATGAGAGGTGAAAATGACCAAAATCTAATGTGCAAATATCTGAAAGTGTTAAACAATAGAAAACAAAGAACACCACTTAAAGAGAAATTAAGGGCTAATGCAAGCTATAATGGATAAACCTCAAAACTATGCTAAATGAAAGCTACAATAACAGAAAGCCACATACTCTATGGTCCTATAAATGATGGAAGATTCAAAGCTAAATTCAGGAAGATGGATGGAAGAAGCCCGAATGCCAGGTTTAGATTGTTAGGGATCTGGGGAATATTCATAACCCTTTTGTGCCAATGAAGATATTCTGACAGTAAGCGGAGATGTGACAATGGTAATAGAATTTTGAACATATGAACATACATTTTGAGTAGATATGTTGCAGTACTTAAACTCTTTCTCAGTTTAAAAGTACAGAGCTCTTTCTAATTAAGGCATATGCAGCACACTGGGATCAAAGAGAAGACATTACTCCCAGCAAAAATATAAAACACTGATATTTCAATAGAGCAAAGTCTGCCTGAGTTGGTCCGAGCTGGTGTATTAAATGTACAAGATATGAAATAACAGACAGAGTTTACTGAGCATTCACCGCATGGCAGCTTAAGATTTTTTTTATCAACATATAGTTCTCATCACAAACCCTTTGAGCTGTGCAATACTTTCCTCCTACTATTTTAGATAAGAAACTAAAGCACCCAGGGTAAAGCATCTTACTCAATGTTGTTCTGAGGGTAATTGCAGAGGTAGGATTAGAGTACGGAAGACAGACTAGAATTATTATTAACTGTCACCTTTAGAAAATGCAGGACACACTGCTCACATCAAAATGCTCATCTGGCGACCAGTGAGATGGCTCAGTGTCGAAAAGCAGTTGCTATACTTCCAGAGGATTGAGTTTGGGTCTCACTACCCACATGAAGCTGCTCACAACCAACTGTAACTCCAGTAGCCTCTTCAGAGATCTGACCTCTTCAGAAACCCATACACATACACTCTCTCCATGTGGCGTGTCCACGTGGAAGACACAAACATATACATCAAATCAAATCATAGCTTATTAGTAAGTATTGGCTCACAGATTTATTAAATCGTTACTTTAGAATAGACTTTGTGAGTATGATTCATTTCTTTGTCCCTTTTCTTGCTTTTTGTTTTGTTTTTGTCTTGGTTTTTTGAGACAGGATTTGTCTGTGTAACAGTACTGGCTGATGAGTGATTTCTCAAATGTATGTGAGTGTAGTGCACGTGTAAGTGGTGCTGGCTGAGGCTTCCCTGGAACTGGAGTTACAGAGGTTTTGAGGTACCATGTGGATGGATGTAAGGAACTGTACCCAGGCCTTTGCGGGAGAAACAAGTGCTTAATTGCAGAACCATCTCTCCACAACAGTCCCCTGAATTCTGGAGTTTTGGTTGGTTTGCTGTTGTTATTTTTGGGGGGGGGGGGGCTCAAGGGCAAGAGGATGGACCTGGGAGGGATGGGAACTAAGTATGATTGAGTGCATTGTACAAAATTCCCAAATAATTAATAAAAATATTATGTTGTGGGAAAATGTCCATGTAATGCCTTGTTTAGCTCCTGCCTGAAGAATCTGAACAATCCCTGTAAAAAGATATTATACCCCACCTCTCTTGCATACATTTGAGAAAGCTCAGCCTTGGACCAGGAGTATCCTACACTCCAATCACACTCAGTGTTTTGGAATTCCTGCACCGAGATTCCTTGCCTCCTAGATGCAGAGGCTACTCAGTGACAATAGCCCTTTCTCAGGTCAAGTTGTTGAGAAGCAGAACGTGAGATGAGAATTTGACAATGAGTGTTAGGATGGGTCTATGATGGAAAGAAACTGTCTAGGAAAGGAAAAGATACAACCAAAGCAATATTCTAATCAAGTATATTCTTGGCCCATACACAGGAGTATGTGTGGTGCCTAGAGGCAGCAACTGGAAGCATCGCAGAGTCATGAGCTGAGATAGTGGAAGACTGCTGAGTAGCATTCGAGGCTGAGATGCCAAGCAAGCGCCCCCGGAGCAGCTCTGGGACAGGAGCAGCTAACTGCGCACAGCAGCAGTTTGTTCTGATCTGTAACAGAAGGTCAGAAAGCACTTCCAAGGATTTCCCACGTGGTGCCCAGAAAAGGGAATGAGGCACGTGAATTGGTGACAAGAAAAAGGAGCAGAGCCTTGCAAAACTGGAGTCTGCTCGTGAGTCTCCAGTAGCTACTACCCCAGAGCGCTGAGACCGGAGCCACTAACGTTCCTCAGTCCTGTTTCTGTTTGTTTGTAATTTTATGATTTTGAAGACAAAGTCCTGAATCATCAGCTTGCATGGAATTCACTGCATATTGCCAGCTGAACCTGAACTCATGATCCTCCCGCCTCTGCCCACAAGGAGCTGGGATAACAGGCCTATACAGCCAGCCATGCCTGCTCAGTCTATTTCTTTATGTTTATGGCTAGCATAATAATGCTGGCTTCATGGGGGCATAATGGAGATGCAGAAAAATGACACATGAGTTAAATAAATCTCTGTGTTTATTATAGAGTGCTCAATGTACCACAGTTGTTGCAACAGTTAAGATACACCCAGCTGAAAGAAACATGTAATTCTGCCAGTTTCCAGCCAAGGAGAAGTAAAAGAACTTGGGCTACTTATTAAACCCACAACCAATTTCAAAACCCACAGTTTCTGTTTTTATTTTCAACCTCTATAATACAATATCTTTATGTTTTTTTCACAATAATTTCAATTCACACAAGAGGAACATGAATGTTGCCTGGAAAATCACCTTTTTGTCAGTGAGGCTATCTCCACTGAAGGGACAGCTTTGTCTTGACATGGCTTCTTTTGTCCTCTCTGTATCTGTGCTCACTCAGGATTATCATACATCCATCTACATCTGACTTTTTCCTTCGTAGCGACAAACACCAAAGCTTCATTCTGAACCCAAACTCTGTTATAATGGTTTCAAATTCATTCCTGGTCATAGGGTCATCCCTGCTAAAGACATTTTAAAATAATATGGTATTTTTTTCCAGGAAAAAAAAAGCTACGGTGCAGCCACCTGAACATGTGGCATTGGTATCTCTGGAGTAGAGTTCCACCAACAATAGTAGGGATGAAAAGACTGGAACCCGACACTGGACAGGGTGGAAAATGGGACAAGGAAACTTCAGGACAGAGCTTTACAGTCACTAATCTAGAAAATTCGACCCAAGTAGGGAAGCAGTTACACAAAAAATCCATCTCCAAAACCATCGCCTGCATTTGACTGTGAGGGAATGCCTGTTCAGACATGTTTGCTCTCAGGCAGCACGGTGTCTTCCTCTTCAGTCAGATCGCATCTCCATCTCCTCTCTGCTGTTTAAAGGTCAAGAAAGGGCTCTTTACCAGGATTCCTCTATGAAAGACAGTAGTTGCTCCCGTTTGTGGTAGTTTGAATGAAAAATGCCTTCCATAGCCTTGTGTCTTTGAAGACATGGTTCCTAATTGATGACAGTATCTGGGGAGATCATCTTTAGGGAGGAAATCTTTAGGTGGTGGAACCTTGGGTAAGGAAGCATATCACTGAGGGGCGGGCTTTGAAAATTTATAGTCTCACCCCACTTCCAGCTCATTGTTTGCTTTGTGGAACTGAGATATGAGATCTCAGCCTCCAGGTCCTCCTATTTGCCACCACATCTATGTTATCATTGTGGGCTAGCCTACTAGAACATTAGGCTTAAATAAACTTTTACTTTTAATAATTTCCCTTAGTCATAATATTTTATCAGAGCAACCAAAAGTAACTAATATAGTATTCAGGCAAATGTTCAATGAATATTCATTTACTGAGTGATTAGTATGGGTACTAAGGCAAATAAGGCTATATAATAAAAGATACCAAATTGAGGTGCTTGAATTTAACCCCAAAGCTGTAACTTCTACCTCACTCCTATAATATTGCTGTTTTAAAGAGGAACTTGATACTAACATTTCAAATATAGGTCAGCACACGTCGAACTGTTGCATAAACAGACAGCAAAGGATTTTTCAGCTCCTCTATAATCAAGCCTTAATGTTAACCCACCATTTGGCCGAGAGAAAACTGGACTGCTCTTCTTCTACAGTGTGGACAGCAGCCACTGTGGTGCTCTTTGTACCCTAGCCCCACTGCTGAGTCAGGGCCTCCTTTTTCCCGTCTACGTAACAGAGATGCTGTCTGGGCAAGGTTGGCAGGTACAGTGTTGCTATTTGTATATCTAATAGGTCCATTCCAACTGTTAGGTTTTCTAAAAAGTTTGAGATCATCTGGCAATAATAATGAGATAGGATGTGACAACAGAAATTCTCCAACTTAGCAAGATCCATTTTGCTAAATCATCAGCGAGTCTGAATAACTGCCTAACAGAGCAGAACAACATCTGGCAAACAAGTGGTGACACATGATCATGCTTCCAGCACCATATGGCAATGCCTTCAAAGTCACCTGCAGTTTGGGAGGAAGGATCACTTTGTCACTACCAGGAAAGTGGGAGGCAGGGTGTGTAATCAAGGAAAGCATTGAAACAGTGTGGTATGGCTACCAAAAGTGGGTATTAAGTATTAAGCTCAATGCTGATATAGCAACACCTTGCTAAGAAGCACAAGTAACAAGTTGTCCAAGGCTGCTAATTACCATAAAGTATAACAGACCCAATGCCTATGCATTAAACTAGGAAAGCTTGCAATTAGGCTCAGTTAGATGACTAATGGTTACTGTGGTCAGACTTGATTAAGGTTCTTGTTGTTTGACACAATAAACAGAAATCACGGAACCTTTGCGCAGCATGCTCTCACACGCTGGGTGTGTATTTGTTGCTTGTTTAAGATTTACCCTTTCTGGAGTTTGCTTTCTCTCTGCTAATGAATGCAATGCCAAGCATTTAGAAACACTGTGTGGCTCTGCTGAGGCAGAGCTTGATTCCCAGGCTGACTTCAGGGTCTGCGCCCTTGCATCTCACACATACGCTTTCAATTTCCCACACCCTCTTTCATATGAGCATGGTTTCTACCAGAGAAGCTTTAGGCATGCATGGAAATATATTTCAAAATACATGCTTCTCAGTTTCCAACACGCCCTACCCTACCTCCCACCCCATCATCTCCCCAACCCACCCACCATCCAGCCACCCACCACCCACTATCCACTGCCACCCACCCACACCCCACCCCACTCATGGAATGATGCTTTTCTTTGTATTTCTGTATACTATGCAAAGTTGGCCTTGCTTGCTCTTCACATCAAGTCTGTACTAGAAAGACAAAGCAAGGGCCTGAGTGCACACAGTGACAACGCCACACCAAACTATGGAAATGGATCCTGGGTTCCGATTTCTGAGTGCGTCTTCTTTTCTATGCCTTTCCTGTCGCTCTAGTGAAAGAGGCAAGAAAGCTGACCCCCAAGGCATGTCTGCAGACTTCCTTCATCGAGCTCTTCATACAGAGTCTCTGCCACAGCCAGGGTAGGTCCTCTGCATCTTTCTCTGCTCACCTCTGCTTCTGTGGTCCCGTCTATCCCATTTTTCCTAGAAAACTCACTGGTCGGCTGCTAACTCCAAACCCCGTTGGCCATAAATGAACTCTCTAGCAGACTCTCCTGAAGGAAGCCACTCCTCTCCTTTATAGGATATTAGGTGACAATTCTGAATTTCTAGTCATTGTGGTTATTTGAATACTTATCACACACACACACACAAACAAGTTAGACTGAAAAGTCTCCCATGGGAGGGACTCGAATTCTTATCCACTTGCCAGAGGGGGCAGGTGAGGACCCTTGCTGGTTAGACTCTGTAAACTGAACTCCTTCTCCAGAATATAACAAGTGTGATAAAAATCCTATGTGTTTCTTTTCCACTTGCGAGTCTCCACAGATTCCCCAGAAACAAGGGCACTTTGAAGTCCTTCAGACCTTTTAATTTAATCTTCCTTAATGGCATTGGCCTCTTGGTTGGGTCAGTATATCTCAGAAGTCTGTTGCCTTAAGGATTTATAGTCTTGAAAATGTTTTTTCCCATTGCATAAAATTATTTATTAGGGCCAATTCATATCTAGTGAATTTATATTGTTTTCCTATCCAAAGAAAATATCCTGTTAAGTTCCAGCCCAAATATATTTGTTTGCCTCAAATGCCACGTGATTCATGGCAACTACCGTATATTTGGGAAAATTAAACTCTTTACAGATGAGACAGAAATATTTTGCTTATTTCATGAAAGCAGCGCGTGAGAACTGCTCCAGCTGGCTTTCTCCTGCTGCGATCCGTCCAGAAGCTTCCGAACGCAGCCCACAGCCGGTCTCACAGACAACGCTGACGCACCACTGTCCCTGCCGCATTTCACCCCGAGCTCTGTGCAGTCCTTGTCTGCTTTGTCAAGTGCCTTTGGCTTACCATCATGTAGATGGTTTGGAGAAAGGCCATCTGAAGAAAATACAGCCATTCAAGACACCTGGCTACAGTCCTTCTGCACGTTTAACACTCTCTTTTACGTGTCTTTCAAAGAATGTGCATTGTAAGTTGTTTATCCCAAAAGGCATGCAGAGAAAATTGACTTGGAGTACCAGCAAGCCCCATATCACACTCTAGAAAGGCTATGGTCATTATCTTTTGTACAAGCTAGAGCAGCTCTGAAGAGAAAGCAGGGAGATCATTCAGACACCACAGTGGTCAGATAACAGGTACAAGGCAAGTTTCTCCCAGCCTCCAGCGCCCAGGAACTGTGCTAGGTGCTGTTACCGAGCAGCCCCACTTCACAGCCTAACAACTATGGGAGAACAGTGTGCAGGGTGTGAAAACACATAAAATCAGAGCTATAACTGTATAAGGGCTGTTACAGGCATCCCTGAGGTGGAAAAAGCCTGTGTGAGGGCTCCAGAAGGGAGGATTTGTTTCAAAAGAAAGATAACACTGCTCACCAAGAATAGATCCTGCAAAGTCAGGAGGTGAACAAGAATGTTCCCAAATTATACAAAACAAAAAGTGGTTCTTTTTTAAAATTGGATGCAAGAAGAAACATGGGCAGAAAAAAGCACAGTAGGAAGAAATAATTCCCTCAGCAGCCCTTCCCGCTGTCCCTGATATCTATTATAGGAAGAACACTACATGCAAAGCAAGAGAAACAAATTTTAAATACCAGTCTCCCCTGCCAACGAAGGAAAACCGAAGTTGTCACACAGGGTTGTTTTGTTTCTTATTTGCAGGGAGAGGGGGGCTATTTTATTTTTCTCTGGTTGCTTTGCTTTGTTTTGGCACAGGATCTCATGTAGCCTTAGACTGCTCTCAGAAGGTAAGAGGGATCCTTCTCCTACTGCCCCCAGAGTTCTGAGATTATGGGTGCTTGTAATCATTCTGGTTTATGTGGTGCTGGTGATCAAAACCAAGGCTTTCTATGTCCTAAGCAAGCACTCTACCAACTGACCTATATAGCCCAGCTCACATAAGCATCATACATCCTATAGGTCCCACAGAACCCTCAACATACGTGTGCACTGTTCGGTGTTTTAATCAGGTGGAACATATGTGTCTTTTCAGACACTTACTCTTTCTTAGTACTAAAATCTCTCATCATTCTTTCTGCTATTTTGAAATACACAACTGTGACCTGTGATTCTTATACTGAGGAACAATACCTGAGGTTCTGGCTTCTGTCTGCCCGTAAGTTAGCACATATTGATCACCCTAGCGCCACCAACCCCTTCCTCTACTACCCCAACCTGCCATTGCACTCTGCACAACTCCACACATTTTGGATTCCACCTAAGTGAGGTAATGCGTCACTTGTCTTCCTCTGTCTGGCTTATTGCACAACCACAGAGACACTCAGATCCTTCTGTGCTGAAAGGAATTGTTAATTTGTTTTCTTGTCACAGTGGTATTTCCAATTGATGGAACCACAAGTTGCTTTCATTTCTTCATTATTATGAATAATAGTGTTGCATGGAACATGGGGGAGCAAATATCTCTTTCAAGTGTTGATTTGTCTTCTTAGTATAGTGTTACAGCTTTTATGTGTTGAGGAACAGCCGTACTTTCCCCCGATTACTGCATCAATGTACAGTTGTACCAACACTGTCCAAAGGACCCCTTTCCTCCACATCTACCATGGCACCTCTTATACTTAGTTACTTGTTATAAAACAAACAGGTACCTAAGGAATAATAATAAAATAAGATAAAACAAATCCATATAAACAGAATGAAACAAACAGAAGAAAAAGAGCCAAAAAATAAGCATGAGTTATATTACTATCATCACAGAGATGGGGTGATGTTGCTTTTTGATTTTTATTTTTAGTTCTTTGATCGTTTGGAGGTTGAACTTTTTGTTTCATTTACCTATTTCCATTCATAAGTGTTTTAAGAAACATCTATTTGGATCACTTGTTCAGGTTTTAAAGTTAATTTTATTTTTATTTGAGAATTTCAAGCAAGAATACTGTACTTATATCATTTTAACCCCTACTCCTCTCTTTCAACCTCCTTCTGTTCCCCCACAGCCTCTCTCAAATTCATGGTCTTTCCTTACCATTATTTTTACATACATGTATGGATACATGCATACAATCTACTGAGTCCATTTAGTGCTGGTGGTGGGTACATGTGTTTAGAACTGATTATGTGACTTCTGAGGGGACTCCCTGGACAACACCTGCTCTGACTCTATCAGCACATATTAATTTCCTGAAGCTCTTTTGACCTGTGCTTAGCGCAGTGTGAAATCCCCCATCCACGCCGACTCATGTGGTCAGTTTTGAACTTGAACATTTTTCCCATTGGAGTTTTCAAGTTACATGTCTATTCTAGCTATCAGTCTTCTATCGTATGTATACATAGGAAAGATGTGCCCTCCCTTTAGAGATTAACTTCTTTCAGTACTCTTGATTGGAGAAACATTTTAGCTTCAAGTAATCCCAGTTATGGGATATGCAAAGAACTAAAGTTGATTATAATATTTTATGTAATAATTCCTAGAATAATACCAGGTAAATTTAGAAAACTAAAGAAATGCTAAAAGAAAAAACACCAGCTACAGTATGTTATTGGAGTTTCTTAAAGAACAGTACTAAATGAAGAATTGTGAACTGCCATGGCAGTAACCAAGAAGAACATCACCACCTCCCACCTCCCATCCTCACCCCCCACCTCCCACTCACACCTCTCATTCCCACCTTCCACCACACCTACAGCCTTACTGGGAAATTTCGTGGGTCTGTTTCTGCAGTGTTCTGATTCTCCCTTGAGAACAAGGACACAGAGACTTCCCAAATTATATAGTGGAACAATACAGTGCTGTATACTGTGGCCTATTGCCATTGAATAGTCAAGGAGTCAAGCAAACAAACACACTCTCTTCCGTCTGCATAGAAAAACTATCCAAGATGAGAGGTATATCATGCTCTGCATCATTTCGATGAATCTGCAGCCCTCGGGGCTAAAGCCATGGAACTGGCCAAAGATGCGCATTCTAAAGGTGACTCACATCTGTGCTTATGAGCTGCGTCTCTCGAAGCAGACACAGTCCTACAAGGGTACTTTGGAAATGGATTGACTTCAGAGTAGACAGAGAAGCCACATCTTTCCAAAGGTGTTGCTTGGTTCAGCACCTTTATGGAAAATTTGCACACAGCAAATGACGGGATGCTGGGCAGGAAACTGAAGATTCACACCACTGTGTATTTTTACCTTCTAATTACTATTTAATTTGCACTCCAGTGCTTGCGAAATGGGTGTGAACATAAAAATTAATTCTCAAGGAAAGGATAAGAAACACAACCCTGTGGCATGAAACATCAAGCAGAGCTCCAAATCAACAGTGACAGCTCTGACCCAGTTTGAGCCTAGTGCTAAAGCCTTTGGAGTGCCAAGAGCTAAGGCTTTTGAAGGCATTGATGAGACAAGAGTTGACAGTGGAACTTGGGACCCTTTTGTCAATTCCACGGCTTTTTCACATTAGAACCTTAAGATTCTTTGGCACATTATCTATTCATATCAGAGAATTCAGATTTCTGACTGGCTAATGCAATGTGTATGACCTGTGGCCCCATATAAGCCACAAAGTAAATACTTCGTCACTGAGAGCTAATGATAGTTCAGTTATTCAGTCATCACACTCATAGGCATATCTTTTCCTTCTTCATGTTAAACTTAGTATACAAAAATTAAGTATCATTATGGCTTTTCCAAACACAGTGTGTTTTAGACTTCTCCCTCCTCAGCCCCATGTCGCTACCACCTCCTGTGTCTTCCCTACACAGCAGACTCCTGACCACCCTTACATCACATGTGACCTCCCTGCACCGCAGACTCCTGTCCATACTTACATCACGTGTGTCTCTCAGTTATCTCCCACTCACTCAGGGTCTCTTTCTCTCCCTTCTTGGTTTTGTCACAGGTATCTAGGCTTTAATCACATTTGCATCCTAGGATTCACATGTAAGAGATTTTGTCTTTCTTAGATTGGAACATCTCATTTAATATGAATGCTTTCCAGATCCATTCATTTTCCTGAAATTTTCAAATTTTCCTTTCATAAAATAATTGAATACAACTCCATTATGTACACGGACCACATCTTCATTATTTGTTACCTTGTTGGTGGACATCTAAGCTGACTTGCGATTTCTACCATTCATGGATACTCTTTGAGCACCTTCTAAGAGCAAGTGAAGTATTAAACCCTGGATGCTCAAAGTTAAGTACAACACTGTCTGCAACTTTGAGGGTCCCAGCTATGTGTATGAAGACCTACAGAAAGTGGTCATAATCAGTGGAGATGACCGTGCTGTGTAGAGAAGGGAAAATGAAATTTTGATCTGGTATAGATATTAAAAACACTGGTGTCCCATTGGCAGACTTGTAAAGGTACTTGAATAATGGCTTATGAAACCAATAAGAGTAAGCTATTATAATTGTGGCTCTTTCAAGACCATTGATTAAAATGACCAACAGAAAAGACTTCAGTGGAAGAGAATTAGTATTTAGAGAGTCTTACAGGTTCAATCAGAGTCAATTTGAATTCATTAAGTAAAAGACAGATCTGTTCTTCAGGACACAGTATTTGGGGCTTAGCATTTGATATTCAGCTACATGGATTATTTCAACAGTAACTCCTTTCATGTCTATAGCTCAAGGCTAAGGAGCCATGTTCAATCACTACTGCAGAGAAACAACAGCTACTGTCAGTATGACAGCTATGAATTCCATCATGTTACACTTGAAACATTGATGTTATTTCCTTAGAATGCCTCTGACCTTTAGTAAAGACTATGGTCTAATAATGGCTCAGTTACAATGTACAAATTGGTGTGTTTTCCCATAGAGTAAGATGCAAAATACTCAATTAAAAGTGAGCTTTTTGTGTTTTGTTTTGCTTTTTGAGACAGTGTTTTTCTGTGTCACAGCCCTAGCTGTCCTGGATAGTTCTTGTAGACCAGACTGATCTTGAACTCACAGAGATACACCTGCTTCTGCCTCCCCAGTGTTGGGATTAAAGAAGTGTGCACTACCACTGCCTGGCTAAATGTTTGTTATTTTTAAAGTTAACCTTTTCTTTTAGCATAGTTTGGATTTTTTTTTTAGTTTCTTATAATGGTTTCTTAAACATTTAATTTTTTTTCCTCTTTGTTTCAAAGACATTTGATTGGAAGGGCTTGAAAATTGCAACCTTGCCTCCTTAAAATGAGAAGGAAAGTTTATGGAGTAATCAATCCAGACATGGTGAACTCTAACCCAACATACCTCAGGGATCAACTGAGACATTTCAAAGACAGAAAATGATCTTACCAACCTTTGTTGCATGGTTATTTTTCACTAAATCCCACAAAATTATGTTTAGAGATTTATTAAATGACCATTTATATGTTACTGTATGATCAAAGTAGAAGAGGAAACAAAACATTTAGTGCATGCAAAACCATGAGATAATACATACACACGCACACGCACACACACACACACACACACACACACACACACACACAGGGTGGATGCCATGTCTTGTAGCACAGCCTTTACTACTTGTATTAGAGTTGGGTCATCTCAATCTTAGTCTGCACTGTATGATACACCTGAAAAATAGTCATGGTTTGGAGTATGATATGATATGATATGAAAGCAACTTCAAAAAAACATGCTAAGAGACACATCTGTAACAATGGAACACGGTAAGATAAGAGAGGGATGGTCCATGTGGCTAGCCTTGTGGAATCTGCACATGTATCTCATTGATGACCAAAAGTACTCTGGGTAAGATTAGTTCATATCCATTTTATTGAGTTTGTTTTCATGCCAGGAAGTATACTGAGAATAGAATGCAATCAAGTTTTCTGGTATTTGTTTATTTGTTTGTTTTTAGATATCAAGCTTTAAATACTCTAGCAAGAAGGTGATTGTAGATGAATTCTGTTTCGAGGAAACAGGACAAGATTATTTAAAGTATTCTATAACTTCAAAGTAAAGAAGTCCATGTTCAAAAGGGACTACTCATAAGTAAAAATGTTTAAATTAAGCTTAAGAGAAAAATAGCCTTCTCCAGGAAAAGAAAGGAAAAGGAAAATTCTGGGAAAAGGGAACATAAAGTTGAAGACACAAAATCATTCACAGATATCACGACTAGAGAGCTCTGGGAACCTCTGTGTGTGAAAATGGCCAGGATGAGGCTGGAGCAAGAATAGTACACTTCTGGAGAGCTACAGAAGTACAGTAGGGACTCCAGTATAAGTAATCACTTGTCTTAAAATTATACACATGCTTTTCTGTTTCTTAAGAGTTCAAGACCAGAAGAGGTGAAAAGAGAGACTGACAGGGGCATCCATCCTTGAAGAACCTGATGAGCGACTGTACTTTGTAGGAGCTTAATTCTGAGGTGTAGCTCAGAAAGGTACCTGAAGCAGGGGAAGGCCGTGATCAAATCTGTGGTTTAGAAACATCTGTCTGGCAGAAGGATTGAGTCTACATTGGCAGGGGAGCTGACTCTTAATGGGAATCTAATCAGAAAGCCACAGAAACTGGCCAAGTAATCAGATATCTAGACCCAGAGTAAACAGTGACAAAGGACAAGGGATTTGAGTGAGAGAAGGCGAGGGAATGCAGAAGAGGGGGAAGAAGTTGATGGTAGAGAAAAAGAGCATTTTGGCTCAACTTCCAAATGTGTTACTTAAATGGCTGGACAGAAAGTGTCATTAATGGTCGGTGAGTACAGTGTCTTTGTCAATATTTTTTTCTGAGAATTATCACTAGAAAATGGAAGGATGGACCTTACAAGGGATGTTTCAGCGACTGGAGGACAGAAGAGTGGCCTTCGGCAACTAGATTTACAGGAAATGGAGGGAACTAGGAAGGAAAATGTAAAGTGTTGTTCAGAGGGAAAACAAAACGAAACAATACAAACGCAGGGTGTCGGGTTCTCTGGCCGAAAGAGCTGGGGCAGAACCGGAACCACTGGACTATCCCTGGGGTTGAGCAGGATGGTATAGAAAGACCCAGCTGACACCCCTCCCCCACCCCACCGCCACTGGGGAGAAACACACCCACTGAGTTGGGAGTTTGTCAAAGCAGGATCTCATTTAATAGTATCAAGCAGGGACTTATATAGGGTTGTGATGGGGGTGGAGAAGCTTGGGATAGGTTGAGGCAGAGTAAGCAACAAGGGCCAATAATATTCTGCTACAGTAGCAGTGGCTGGGCAGAGGCAGGTCTAGTTTGGGTAGCCAAAGACAGGTCTCCAAACTCTAGCTAGGCTCAGGAAGTTACACTAGGCCTCACGTCCAGGCCTCATGAGACCCAACAACATGGCAGGAGCAGAGTGGGAGAAGCATGGGAGAAGTGGGTGCAGTATAAAATAAGAGAACAGCTCATGGTTTCTGTGGCAGAGAAGGATAAGATGATGCAATGTCTGTGCATGTTAGAGCCCAGTCGGCAGGACCCAGAAGCATGCATGTCTTATGCTTGATGCTCAAAACTCTGCAGCACTAAGCATATCAAACTTCATTAACAGTCATAATAATAAAGGTCTTTCTCTATGCTCTACTGAATATTTGAAACCCTTTCACACTCATTAATGTTCTTGTTTGGAGTTCATCATCTCTTTGAGGAAGATAGTGAAGGCTAATTATCCCTGCCTCACTGATAAGGGAGCCAACTTCCAGGAACCGTGAGAGACTAGAGCTTACTTGAAGAGCAATTAAAGGTTGAGCCAGCACTAGAATTCTGATTCCCTGTTTCTCCGTCAAGCTACCATTCTTTTTGCAGCCTTGCCCAATCTCAAGTAGAGGGAAAACCGAAGAACATCTCAAAGAATCACTCAACATGACAGCACCCCAAAGAGAACCGCCTCCTCTCCGCCACTTCCTTCAGTTCTCCATAGCAGCTAGAGTGGGGGGCTGCTGTCACTCTCACTTAGTGTCTTGAGTGAAACCTCTGCCCTGTGCTGGCTGGGCTCCCTGAGCTGGCCTGGTTATCCTCTAAAAGGGCTAAGTTTGTACTTTCTGCTGTTGGCTTCCACATCCTGCTAACTAAATGGCCAACAGCCACCAATCAAGACATGTAGAGAATAAATGTACTTTAGACCTCTCTTCAGGCAGACACATACTCCACCTAGTGCTGTTAACAAGGTTTAAACAGAATTGCCTTCATCACCATCCTTCTTGGAATACTCATCAGATTCATGCCCTGTGGCTAAATTCAGGAGCCAAACCCAATTCACTCAGAGGCAGACTTCTGGCCATCCTGGTAGGTAGGTGAACCCTGCTGGGGGAAGTTGTTACAGGCATAAAAACCTGTTCCCGCCACTATAAAAGAAAATAACATAATTTTCTTAATGTGTCAGAGCTTTGGGACAGTGTCCAGGTCTTTGTGTAGTGAAAAGCTTGAATCTGAAGCTGAAAGCCATGAACTGTGCCTTACCCACACTGAAACCACAGTTCAACAACTTGTAAAATCTGGAAGAAAGCCCTCCAATGTTCCGGTTGTTCCTGCATGTAATTCTAAGGTAATAAATCTGGAAAAGCAAATGGTTTCCATTCCTGAATCTCCAATTAAACTTTCTCATGTTTTAAAATTATTGGTACTGAATCCAAGTCAGTTTCAAATAATAACCAATAAAATATAGTCAAAGTTTTAGCTACAAAGAAAATTCAAAATTTATAAAAACTGGAATTGAAAGCTAGTTCAATTTGTGGAAGAGAGAAAATCTGGAGAGAAGACCAGAGGTCAAAGGGACATAATGGCTTTTCTAGACCCAGAATGACTGGAGAACAAAACAGAACAGCAGGTGAGGGATGGGTATAGGAAACCATGAGGGACAGGCTTGTAGGACAGAAACTCAGGATTCAGGACAGAGAGGCTGACTTTTTCTTTATGAAAGAGTGGAGAATGTATGAGTCATGTTGTAGTTTTGGCTCGACTCTGTACCTGAAGCAAGCTTAACTGAAAGAGTGACCTCCATCATAACTCTCCAGTAGGGGGTCAGACAGAAATCCATTGGACCACTACAATAAATCTATTTGCTTGGTGGTAAAATATGAGAGAAAATTAACAAATTCTTTGTTTCACCAGTTGCTAAGTTGAGCCTATTCATCTAATTAGGCTTCCAATTCGATGCCCAAATTATAAGTTCAAAATGCTGTAGTTTTGTGGTTTATATTACAGGGAAAATGGATTTGTAGTATCTCATTGTGCTTGGTATTTTCCAGATGCAGGTAGGCACTACCTCTTCTCAGCAGCCAGCCAATCCAGGGTCCACCGCCTCCCACCCTACTCTGTCAAACTATTTCTTATAAATCCCAAATCACGCTAGACCCAGGACTTCTCAGCTAAGTGCCATCCCTGATATTCTGTTACTTGGGGTCTTGTGATATGCAAGTAATATTACAACTGATATTCAAATAATACAAACAAAACCCTGGTTTTTCTATTACTTCCTGCAAAATCCACATAAAGGCATTGGCCTATGCTTCTGCTGTCTACCCCAGCCTCCTGACTGATCATTGCTATCCCCTGCGTCCTGTCTCTACAGGTCCCTTTCTTTGAGAACTATACTACAATTCTCCTTCTTTGTAAAGGATTTGATTTTCACTTTTAATTCTATGCATGCTTGTGTGTTTGTCAATGTGCACATGAGTTCAGGTGCCTGTGAAAGTAGGAAGGGGACATTTGATGCCCTGGGGCTGAAGTTATAGGTAGTTGTGAGCCCCCAGTGTGGATGCTGGGACACAAACTCTGGTCCTCTGCAAGAATGGCATTCTCTCTTCATTGCTGAGCCGTGTCTCCCTAAAACCCTATTTGCCAATCCAAATGTTCCCATTCCTGTCATCTTCCCAGACCTGAATGCAAGCATAATTCAGCGGAAACCCTGAATCTCTGGATTTGGCAAAGCAAATCTATTGGAGGTTTATGAAATAATTTCCCAGAGAGGTCCAGAAGGTTCCTCCTTCATATTATGAAAACTATGCCACTGGTGGGGAAAAAGAGTATTTTAGGAAAAGCTCAACGGGGCTGTCTGTCTGTCATGGAGGTCTTTTCTGACCTTAAGGGCAGCAGTGGGATATCAGAGAATGGGATACTGTCATGATGCTTAGCTCACAGAGCAAATGTGACTGATTACCCTGAGATGACGTGGAAGAATGATAATCAGAGTGTTTTTATGTGTGGAGTCTGGCTGTGGCTAATCACAAACTCCCTAGACATAAATAAATATGCATCCCATTAAGGTGTTCCATGGCACCAATGTAAAGCTGGTGGGTAGAATTATCCAGTATCAGTGGTGACAATGCACAGATTAAATGCCACAGTGGGTGCTGGGAACTGAACTCCTGTCCTCTGAAGAGCACTTGTCATCTCTCAGCCAGTCGAGCCATGTCTCCAGCCTCCTTGGTAGTTTTTGTATTATTTACATTCTTTTGTGACAAAATCCTTGACAGCAGCCACCTAAAGGAGAAAGATATATTTAAGCTCTCCACTCAGAGGGAATTGTCCATGGTGGTGAAGTCATGAAGGCTGGTGTGAGTCTGGGCATAGTGCTGGGAACGCGTAGACTCTCTCCAGGGAAGAGTGAAGGTTAAGCCTGGCTTGAAGCAGAAGTCAATACCAGGGAGCGCTCAGCAATGAAAACGGCCCCATGTCCTTAAGATTCCATGCCCCCCTGAATCAGTAGCACTAGCGGGGACCAGGCATGAGAGCCTGCAGGAAACATTTAATATTCAAATCACAACTGGCATGGTACATCCTAGCAGGGAAGTCATATGCCCAGCTCCCCTTCAATGCTGCAAAATAATAAGAAACAATTTTCTTTCACATCTCAGAGACACTGTATTTACTATCTTGCCTCCAGGCTTTATCAGTGTTTGTTCCTCTCCCATTATACAGGTTGGAGAAAACTTTGTTATTTTAATAACTCTTAGAGAACCAAGCTAATCAATCAAGCCAATGATGCACAGATATGATAAGGTGACAGGCTGGATGTGTATGTGTTGACCTGGCAGGGCTCCTCAATACACGTAGTGGAATGCTACATTATAAAATGGTTTCTACATGTCAATGGAATTTTCTCATAAAAGAGTTTACTTTCTTAAAGCCTAGGAAGATATACGCTAGCATGTTAACATTTGCCATCTTCAGGCGAAATATAGACGGATGAATTTTCCTTAATCCTTTATGTATTTTCTTAGTTTCTTTTTTTATCATGGTGATGTATGTGCATGTATGTGTTCATGTGTATGCACATGTATGAGGAGGCCAGAGGTGGATGCTGGACGTTTTTCTCCATTTTTGTCTCCCGAATATGTTTTGAAACTCACTGATTGGCTGGACTGACTGACCAGCTAGCCTCGAGAATTTTCCACATTCCCCCAGCCTTGGAGTTACAGATGCACAACACTGCTTCCCTCATTTTCACGTGAGTTCTGGGGAGTTAAACTCAGATATTGATGCTTGCAAGTACTTTATAGTCTGCTGGGTTATCAGCCTCATTTCATGTTTTATCTGAATGTTTGTAACAGCTCCTTTGATTTTTATAATAATAATTATTCAAAAAGGAACTGATTTTGACTTACAAAGGAAAATGAGCCACTTTGGAAAAGCTGAGTCTCTAGATATACTAAACTGCTAGGCACTGGTTCTCAACCTTCCAAACATTGTGACTCCTTTAATACAGTTTGTCACCCTGTGGTGACCCCATCTGTAAAACTATTTTCATTGCTACATTATAACTGTAATTTTGTTACTGCTATGAATTATAATCTAAATTACATGTTTTCTGATGACTTTATGCAACTCCTGGGAAAGGGTTGTTTGACACCCCCAGAAGTGTCACGCCCCACATGTTGAGAACCACCATGTTAGGGGATTTTACCAGGATTTATATAATCTCCTTCATAATAGATCCAAACTAGCCTGTGGAGATGACACCATGGATAAGGTGCTCTCTGCTCAATATGAACCTGAGTTCATATCCCCAAATCCATATACAAAGTTGGTACAAAAAGCCTTCACTCCTAGAACTGGGAGGCAGAGACAGGAGGATCCCTTGTACTCAGTAGTCAGCTAATATAGATCCAGATTCATTTAGAGTCTTTATCTCAAAAAGCAAACTAGAGAGCAATATGAAATAACCACCACCACATCCAACTCTGGCCTACGCATGTGCACACACAGGCATGAATATCTCATGATTTGGACCAACCACTAAGCTGTACTGAGACTGGGAGCTTGTTCAGGCTTCAGATTCCTCCTTCTGGAATAATTGGAGGCAAACAAGGAGGAAGGGAAGAGCTCTGTGCTCCTCTCTTAGAGTCCCAAGCTGTTCCCAAAGTCAGTGTGCTGACAGAGTGAACAGACCATGAAGCCCAGAGACTCTGAACCAAACTAAGCGGGGAATGAATGCTAATGAAAATTCCTTAATTTAACAGCTCTCAAAGAAATGAAATATAAAATTATTTCACCATGTATACGCACCACTCTAAGAGTAATTCATTTTTACTCCTTGCCAGGTACTAAAATAGATGGCAATTGCAAAATGATTCACAATAAAGAAAGATAATATAGTTCCTGTCTCCAAGGAGCTTGCAGTATAGGAGGGGTCTCAGAGAAAGGGGTATTTTTATTGAACTCACGGGACAAGAAGGAGGAAGTATGGTAGCCCACCAAGCAGCAATTCTTTGGAATGAGTCATAGGCGTGGCTCTCAAGACATATGCAAGATTCAGAATGAGCTCAGAGAAGGAGGAGGGATACCAGGACTGTTCCATCCCTTCATACATAACTCTTAGAGAAATCTTCCCTACTCTGCCATATAAATCTCCATGCATAATGATTTCTGGTCATTCTTTGAATTTTAAAACCTAATAATGTTTAGTTACTTATAATTTATTTTGGTGGTGGTATAAGCTTGAGATCTTTAAAATTTTTAGAATCAATCCAATCATCTCACTGACGTTATAGCCCACTTATTTTAAGTTCCACTGATCACTGTAACTTGCTATCTGAGCAAATCACACATAAATCTAAGCTTTTAAAAACTATTTGAAGAAAATGCTTATGGTGGGCTCTTGGTCCTCCATACTTCCGAGCAGTGGCTGCTTCTATAAATGCATGGTCCCCTCACATGCAAGTACCCTCTCCTAAAAACTGGCTTTCTGATCTTTAGGCTTGAAGGCAAGTTTGGGACTTTGCCACAGAAGGCTCTCTTAATCATCAAGAGTTATCATTATTAAATCCATTTAAGTTACCCAAACACCCAGGTTCTCTAAGGAGCCTGCTGACATTAGCAAGACTGTCTATTACCCCCCACAACATCAGTAGCAGCTGCTGCACATCTGGGGCAGGCTCTTCAGTCTCAGGTAGTGCAACTTGGTCCCACAAGCAGGTGGAATACCAAAAACTTACGGGCTTCCACGCTAAAGAGAAAGACTTGCTATCCATAGTTGCTGAAATGTTGGATTGTTGGAAATTGCAGGTGTCATTTTGAATTCTCCAAAACACACTTGAAGTTGTGACTAGGTAAGAAGTAGAGATTGCAATGTTCCTCTTCTTCCTTGTGAAGATGTGTTTGTACCCAGAAGCTGTTATTTTGATGCCTGATGTGATGTGTGATGCTAACTAGACACAGAATCACTGCCCTGATTCAGGAAAACAGTTTTCCAAGTTCTAGAACACTGCAAGAGACATTTTAGAAGTTTTTAGTCTCCACAAATATATTAGCAGTCAATTAGATAAGAGGCCAGTGATGGTGTGCCTAGGAATATGTGTAGAACCATGTAGAAAGCCAGGCTTAGTCTTCTGGACAGCCATCCAGGCTGCTGTTCTGCTGGGTGAAGTGCTGAGAGCCCTGTAAACCAACACTCCCAAATGCACTCTCTTTAAAGAGGGACTTTAGAAAGCTGGAGATGGTCCAGTCGTTAAGGTCACCTATTGATCCTGAAGAGGAACAAATTTGATTCCTATCACCAATGTCTGGCAGCTCCAAGGAATCTGATGCCTTCACATGTACACACACACACACACACACACACACACACGCAATTTTTAAATCTTAAAAAGGAGAGACAGGTTGCAGATGGCTCATTAAGCTGCTTCCAGATAGATATCATATTCTTATGTTTAGAAGCAAAGGGAGTCAAATGTGCAGCTGATAGTAGAAATATGTTGTATGAGAAAAATGACTCAAAAATCCTTCTTTTTAACCTTTCAACTGTCAGTTATTACAATATCAGAATTATATCATGCAGTGACTAACTTTCAGTTTCATCTGAAGGGATGATCAGGATGTGATTAATACTTAAAATCTGTGATCTTTTAGTAAGCAGTTTTCAGTTTATAATGTAGGAGGTCCTCAGACTGTCAGCTGAAGGTCCCGATACAACTAAAAACCTGACCTCTTTAAGCAGGAGGGAGCTCTCCAGCAGCCTGTCTTTGGGTTTTATCTCTGCCATGGGCTCCTCTGAGCTTCCAAGTCAACACTGCCTTCAGACTAGAACTACATCTCCAGTCCTACGGAGCTCACCAGCACATGCTGTAGATTTGTAGACTTGTGCTTCGTGGTTTCCATGGCCACATGATTTAGCCTTTTAGAGTAAATCTCCTTACACACACACACACACGCATACACACACACACACACACACACACACACACATTGTTTGGGTTCCATTTCTTTGGGGCTCCAAGGATTAAAAATGTAAAAATTTTGTTAGGAAAATAAGCAAGTTTTCATAGTCCATTACTGTTCTAGTTTCATATTGTTGCTATGTTAAGCATTGTGATTGAAAGGGATGTAAGGGATGAAAGGGCTCATTTCAGCTTACAGGTTACAGTCAATCGTCAAGGGAATTCAAAGCAGGAAGTCAGGCAAGGTAATGAAGCCAGAAGCCATGGAGGAACTCCACTTGCTGGTTTGAGCAGAAGACCATGCTTAGCTAGGCTTTATTTTATATCCCAGTGCTACCTGCCAGGGGATGGTGCTGCCCACACTTGGCTTGGCTCTTCTGCATCAATTAGCAATTGAAACAATCTCCCACAGACTAGCCTATGCACGGGATAATTCAATGTAAGCAATTCCTCAGCTAAGGCTTCTCTTCTCAGATGACTATTGGCTGTATCAAGTTGACAGCTCAAACATGGCAGGACAGTCTCTAGAGGAGTTATTCAGATACCCAGGCTCTGAAAGAATGGTATAAAATGTAAATATGTTTTATGGAAAAGATGGTGTAAACAAAAGTGGTTCCCACTGAGGTTAGGAATCTGACCTTGGAAAGGACATCAGGAAAACAATGGTGGATGAAAGAGAGGCACAGAGAAATACAGAACAGCCACTGCTGCTGTGTTACCTCAACATGAGGTCTGAGGTAGAAAATTAGAAGCAAAAACAGCTCAGAAGCAAGTGCTCTAGGACTGCGAGGCCAGAGGGCAAGAGCACTGGGAATCCCAGAGCAGGTGAGATATGGGCTTCTGGTCTGTGTTAAAATGAGAAAGCTGCGCAGGACGAGATTTCTGAAGAAGATGAGAGGAACACAACTCTTTATGAAATCTTACGTCTAAACACTGAAAAACAAAAGAGATGGGGAAACATTGAGTCTCTTGAGTTGCTTATGGGAAGGACTTACAGTTTTAAAAAAGCAGGCTGTCACATCTATGTGACTACGGGGAAATTATTTTTCTCACCTGCAAATGACAAAAGAGAAACAATTATTACTAAAATAAATAAACACTCCATATGATGGAAATGTCTCTCTCCTGTAGATTATTCTTAAATATGAATTCTTTTCCTTGCAATCTTAATACTACAATGGATGTCACAGGACTTCTGCCTCAAAAGTCTCTAATTCTGAGCTCATTTCCTCATAGGAAAGAAAAAGTAGCTATGCCTGTTCCTACAACATCTTCAGGGATTAGTCCCATTATATATTTTCATTCATTCTATATTGTCTATAGGGGATAAGAACCTTCCCTACACCTGTATAGAAGGTTCAGGTCTCCAGGAGTGGTCCGGATACTAGGTAAATTTGAAATGAGAATATGGACGTATGTAATTTTCGTAGACAAGCATTGGACATTTATTTCTGAACTTCATCTTTTTGTCTGGTGAAATCAGGTTGCTATCGGTGTTTTGATGATGGTCTTATACTTAGGTCAAATGGTGAGACATGGAAACCCCTCAACAGTTGGAATAGTTCAACACCATGGCATTTTGAGCATTTGTGCAAGAAAATAAGAATAGAAATACACATCTTTAGCTCCAAAATGCCTGGTTTGTGATATGGTTTTGTAGTGCTTTGGATGGCACTCAGAGCCTCGTGGTGGCAAGTACTGTACCACTGATCTATACTCTTGGGTCAAAACTGATTTGTTTTACTTTCTATTTATGTAAATGACTATCATATGATCTTGGACAATTATTTATATTCAGTAGAATGCATCCTCCCAGCTATAAAAGCTGAGCAATAGAAACTATGCCATAGTTTTGTGAGAAATAAGTATCTTAATGAGCATGAGGAGTATAACACAATACCTGACATGTAGTTAGAATTCATTATATATTAGGTATTAGTGATAGTATGGTGAGCATCCAAAGAGCATATTGCTAGATACAGTGGCATACACATTATAACATTTTACTATATGTTGCCAACTGTTTCTTTAACTTTCCCCTTAAAGGCTGTGCCTATTTTCATTAATAAGTAAATGTTTCCCCCATACAGAAGACAAGTGATGGCTTTTTTCTGTTTGATGATGTTTCTTTCTTTTTTCTTATATTCTTTTCTTATACATTACATCCCAACAGTTTTTCCCATTCCACTCTTCCCAGTCCTCCCTAGCTTCTCCCCTCTCCCCAAGATCCACTCCTCCATTTCCCTTCAAAAACCACAGAGCAGGCTTCTCAAGAATACCAACCAAACAGAGCATAACAAGTTACAATGAGACTAGGCACAAACCCTCATACAAGGTGGGATGAAGCAATCCAGTAGGAGGAAATGGGACCCAAGAGCAGATGAAGGAATCAGAGGTAAAACCCCCCACTACTACTGTTAGAAGTACCACAAGAATACCAATCTGCACAACATAAAATAAATACAGAGACCTAATTCAGACCAATAGGGGCTCTGTGATTGCTGCTTTAGTGTCTGTGAGCCCCTATGCATTTTGTTTAGTTGATTCTGTGGGCCATTTTCTCAGGTAATGACTTTTTTAGCTATTGTAAATTTAATATTTGTTCTAGTTTTATGCTCTAGCTGTATTATATACCAAAAAAAGCTTGAGAGGTAAAAGGTCTTATTTCATCTTATACTTACAGGTCACAATCTATCACTAAGTAAGCTAAAGTAGGAACTACAGAATGACACAGATTACTGACTCTCTAACTATGTTCAGTTGGATTTCTTATAAAGGTCAGGCTCCCTTCCTAGGAATGGAGCTGCCTGCATTGGACTAGGCCTCCCACATCAATTAAATAACAAGACAAAGTCTTACAGTCATGGCCACAAGCACATCTCAGAAGTTTTCAGATTCTCCAAGCATACCCATACTTTTCAAAATTCCAAAGTCTTCTGCTAAGGCAATTTCTAAACTGTGAAACTCTATAGCAACAGCAAACAAGGAAGACACTTCTACTCTGCAATAGCATGGGGTAAACATTCACATTGCAAATGAAGGAATGCGGGGCGAGGAGCACGACAAGAGAAGTCTAATGAAATCTAGCAGGCAAATACCACACACAGAGGGACATATCTAACATCATGATGCACACTGGACTTTTTGTCCTTTAACTTTGAATAACCCCATCTCTCTACTTCTGCCATCTGCAATAACATAGACTCATTTCTTAGGTCAACTCCACTCCATGCATGAACAAGCTTTTCTTGGTTAAGGTACCTGGTCTTGACATCTCCAACACCTTGGAGTCACTGAAACTAGGCTTCACCTTCCATATTCACTTTCTTTCCTTCCTTCCTTCCTTCCTTCCTTCCTTCCTTCCTTCCTTCCTTCCTTCCTTCCTTCCTTCTTTCTTCCTTTCTTCCTTCTTTCCTTCCTTACATTCTTTCTTCTTTCTTTCTTTCCTTCCTTCCTCCCACCCACTTATCTATCTATCTATCTATCTATCTTGCTCGTTTGTTCGCTGGCTTTTTCTGCTTGCTTTCTTGCTCTCTTTCTCCCCTTTCTCTATATCTAACTCTATTTCTGTCTGTCACTAATATTATAGATAGAACCTAGGACCTTGTGCATGCCAGACAAGTGCTTTCACTCTGAAAGATAATCTGAAACATTCATTTTTTTAAAGGCTGCCTATTTTACTTTATTTGACTCTTTAAGAATGTTTTCCTTATTGATAGTTTCTGGACTATATTAAATATTCATACAGTGATGTGGGATTCCCCTCTGTATGCTGTGAATACCATTGGTTAGTAAAGAAACTGTCTTGAGACTTTGATAGGGTAGAATAGAGTTAGGTGGGGAAAACTGAACTGAATGCTAAGAGAAAGGAGGCAGAGTCAGGGAGAAGTCATGGAGCCGCTGGAGACAGACATGCCAGAACCTTGCCTGTAGGCCACAAGGTTCATGGCAAAATATAAAATAATGGAAATGGGTTAAATGAAGATGTAAACATTAGCCAATAAGAAGTTAAAGCTAATAGGCCAAGAAATGATTTAATTAATACAGTTTATGTGTGGTTATTTCATCTGGAATGAGCAAGCGGCCTCCTACAACAATACAGCGTGATAAGTTCTTACATTTGCAGATGCTGGATCAAAGGGGGCACATGTTTTCAAATGTTCTACACATTCCATAAAGTTACCCTTGAGAAGGTGATATCAACTTATGATATCTTAGGGTGCCTGCTTCCTTTCCGCTATGGCACAGCTAGACAGCATCTGATTTTTTTTTAATTCTTACTAATCTGACAGAGATTACATTCACCTTTAATTTGCATTTCTTTTATAACCTGTACATAAATATTTTTCATGGTGGCTGGACATTTGCAGTTCTTATTTTGGGAGCGAGATGGATTCCACTATTGATATGGCAAGTCCACAGACAGGAATATAAGCAACTTATGATGAAGTCTTTGAAGGTGGAAGGGATTATCAGTATTTTCTCCTCATTCACCATGGATTAAAATTGCCTTTCAGATTTTCTGTCAGTTGATTTTTGCATCCCACTAAATGTCGCCTCTGCTTTCACATCTTCCCATGGTCCTTACACATCACCTTCACCTTCAATGCTCTTCTCTTCTGTGTGCCTTACTTATATTATTCTGTAGTCTAAAATCAGACATTGAAAGCTATTAACCAATAGGAAGATAATCAAGCTTGCTGAGCTTTGTCAAAAGAATTCAAAAAGAACTCATGGTGCCCAACTGGCTTCACACTAAATTTTCATGTCTCCCTCAGGGTGTAGACCAAGTAATGATACTCCATATTCCCTGGTGAGTTCTGAAGAACTAAAAAGTACTTATATATACATTTCATTTTTCTTCTTTCTAATGAGAGTGGTTTGAGTTTTGAACAACTAAAAGCCCCCCAGAAGTTGTGTGTCAACAATTGCTAAGAAACAGCCCCCATTAGAACCAAGAAATCCTGGAAATCCCCCTGGCAGCTTGTCTTGGAAAGCCATCTGGCCCAGCAGAGAAAACCAGTCACTCCTACTTATTCATCATGGGTACAGATTAGCAATGAGGGGATAAAAGAAAACCTCTACCACTAAATTTAGCTCCTGACTTTCTGACCTCTTTACCACGTAAACAGATGAAACAGTGTGCAGAGAGTTTCTGAACAAGAAAGTAAGTCCAAGTTTGAAAGCAAGCCAGAACCATTAATAGAAACAGTTTCATTGCTGTCTTGTTTCTCTTCCTAATTAATATTTATGTGCACACGTTCCAGAGGCATTGCTGTTTGTTTAAGAATGCACTGTCACGATATTGTTAGCTACAACTGGTTTTGCAATAAGAATTCACTGAGCAACCTAAAGTTGACAGATTAATACTCAGGTATTTAAGTTTCCTAAACAGGTGGAACTATCCTCTTTTCCTAAAAAAATAGAGACAAAATAGAGTATACTTATGGATGGAAAACACTTATAGGCTTAAAGATCAAAGGCGAGTTTGGGTATCACATGCTGCTGCTGCTGTATTTATTTATTTATCCATATAATTATTTATTTATCTTCCAAGATCCCTTTATGTTGAATTATCATTAGACTGTGTTCTGGAGACAAAAGGTCATAGAAAGCAGGTAGGGTAGGTGATGTTAAAAAGTCAAAGCCTTCTGTAGGAGGCAATGCTTGTGTTGGTAGTGAGTGCTCAATGTCATTGCCATGGCTTTATTAGGACAGTTGCATAGGAGTAAACTATAGCTACGGTAAGCCAAGCAAGAGGTCTCTTCTATAACAGTGTGTCATGTCACAGTCCAGTTGCAATGAAGTAGCAAAGAATCCAGAAGAGTTTAGATGTATCCAATAGACTGTTATGCCCTTATTACCACAAACTAAAATGTATCTAAGGGACCATGCCCTATCCTATCCACACCAGCAACAAAAGCATTTTCAGTTTGTCAGTGAGGCTCCAAATGTCATCTAGGTCCTCCAGGTAAGTAACTTGATTTCTGCAAAGAACCTCCTTTGGCAGAAATCTTAAAAGAAAGTCCAGCTTTTTTGGTATTCAGCACCATGTAAAGCTTGCTAACTTCCAAGTGCTTTGCAATCAGTGATTAGTTATCAGCCATTTGGTGATGGATGGGAGTGTCTTAAATTTTACTTTGCACTTCTGTACTGAATAAAACTCTCTCTCTCTCTCTCTCTCTCTCTCTCTCTCTCTCTCTCTCTCTCTCTGTCTGTCTCACACACACACACAAACACACACACACACACAAACACACACCTTCACTATTCTGCTCCCCATCCATTTCTCCATCTCCCAATCCCATCCCCACCACCGCTGGGTCAACCTAATCATTTTCTGAACTCTTGGCTCTATGAGGAAGTTCTCCATTTTGGTAAATTTGAATGTTACAGAACCTCAACACCTCCATTCAGTGGCTTTTTAATGCTTCACAGAAAAATTCCTTTCCCTACCACCTCTGTCAGTCATACAAAATTAGTAAATCCTTTCTCTCATTGAATGTTTCAAATTGGACTCCCTGGGTCTCCTAGGCTCTTATTGTTGAGAACAAATAATGCTTTTATTTCTTGTTTATTAATAAAACATTTGCCTCCCCCATTGCAAGAAGTAAGCAATTTGAAATGACATTGTTGTTATGTTCACAGTTATTTTTCAGAGTAACTGAGAAATACATGTATTTATCCCTGTTTGGGGAAGCCAGAATTTATGCTTTTGGTTTTTCTTATTCAAGCCACACATCATTTCTCTGTATTTTGTCTGCTATTTTAGCAGCCTCTTTTGTTTTTTTAAAATATCTACAGGTACCTGTTTTTGGAGAGAACTGAGTATTTTAAAATTCTGCCAAAGACACTGTGCCACCCTTTACCATTCAAATAAGATCATTTAGTTGAATAAAGTTGTCAAATCTTCATCAAGGAATTATTTTATTGTGAATTTTCAATGATCCATGACCTATTTTTACTGTCTGACTGGATACTGGTTTAGTACATGGGTATAGTTATTTGCACCAGTATCAAGGGATCCCCTTGGCTCCAAAACCAATGTCTAGGCTCAGCAATCAGATCAGTTTCAACAATGTAGTTTGTCTTTGTCCGACCATCTCCAAGTTTCCTCCCACACCCCAACTAAGCTAACCCAGTGCAAAGCACAATTACTCTCTGCCACACTGGCAGGCTTTAATTGTCTCTCTTTTGCTACTGGCATCAAGAGTTTAATTCACAGGAGCATTCCTGCAGTATTCCCACAGACAGCAATTAATTTCTATCCATAAGGGTCTTGGTTTCTGGCATTCTTACTAATTGCTTAAACCTACTCTCTACTTGAGGTAGCTCGGGGAAAAAATAGCATCATAAGGAAAATTTCATCAGTGATTTCCATTTGAATTATTTAACATACTTGAAATTCTTGAATGCTTTCTCCCCAAGAAGAATCCAAAACCAAGGGACTTCCCTTAAAATGGAGACCAGACATTCATTATACTCATAATAAGAACGCTTTACTGGTGCTGTGAACAAATTAACCAAGATTTACAGCAAGAGCACATTCTGTTGCTTCAAGTGCACATGGAATGTGCATCTCTGCTGCTCTGAGTAGACTAACCTTTACCTCCCAATTTAAGGGACCAGAATGATGTCACAAGCAATTAGCCTCAAATCAATCACAATTAGTCTCTCTGTGTGTAGTGAAATAGCTCCAAATTCCAGGATTTTAGATATTTATTATCTGATCAAAATATTTGTTGCATATTCACCATATGTCAGGAATAGTGTGGTGTTGGACTTGTCACAAACATTTCCAAGGCCTCTACAACAGTTACATCCTAATCACTGAACACATATTACCTATATAGCCTACAAGCACACAACAGAATGCATTTCATTCAGGGCAAAATCTTTGCAAGAGTGAGTGCTACAGCTTAAACATGTACCATGGATTCTATCTACTAATGAAGGGCTCCAAAGACTCCGAATGCCTGTCTTTATTGGTGTTCTAATGTTACGAAGAGACACCATGACCACAGAAAATCTTATAAAGAAAAGCATTTAACTATGGCTTCCTTACAGTTTTGAAGGTTTAGTTCATTTTCGTCATGGTGGAAGCAATGGTGGCATACAGGCATACATGGTGCTAGAGAAGAATCTTAGAGTTCTACATCCAGATGAGCAGCCAGAAAGAGGTGAGAGAGCCACAGAGCCTGTTTGAGCTTCTAAAAACCTCAAAGGCCACCCCTAGTGACACATTCCCTCCCAAAAAGTGACACCTGCTAATCCTTTTGAATAGTACCATTCCCTTTAACCAAGCTTTCAAACCTATGAGGTTATAAGGGCCATTAGTATTCAAACACACCATACTCCCCAATCATAAGGAAAAAGAGGTAAGACCCAGGTGAGGTCAGAGAAACACCCTACTGCTCAAGAAACAGAAAAGTCAATAAATCAGGGACTTTAAGAAGCTGTATATAGTAAGGACATTGGTTATCCCATGCAACTGTTGCACAGGAGTGAAACTCTGTGGACACCTTGTTTTTACCTCATCAGAACCCAGGTTTGATTTCTGACCCACAAATCTGTAAGATAACACACTTCTTTAAGTTATTAAGTTTGTGATAGTTTACTATGACAGCAGTAGGAATTAATGCGGGAGTTTGTCTGAACTCAAAATAAAATGGTCCCATTAATCAACTGTGTAATCAGTGCTTGGCATTTAATATTTCCAGTGAATCAATTTCTTTACCTGCAGATTAGAAATAATAATAATATCTATTCTCTAACCTCATGAAATGCTGAGTGAGGGGAACTATAAGAAGGAACAATGGTAGCTGAAGGGACAGTAGCCCACTCTAGCATGTGGCTCTGGCAGGTTTTTCCCATTTCCTCTGCCTTGCTAAAAACCAGTAGGTTACATTCTTAAAACTAGCCACCAAAGCTAGTTTATTTGGCCACTTCTTACTCCTGAGACTAACTACCAACGTCCAGTAATCAGAAGTCCCCTTTGGCTCACCTAATTAACATGCCCAATTAAAATTAAACATTTCATCCCAACACAGGGTTCCCCCTTTACCTTTATAAACCACCATTTGCCTATGTGCCATGTCTGTGTCTCTATGCAGTGGCAGCCCTTTGTCCCCCCAGGATAAATATTCCTTCCCCTTTGCCCTTGTTCCCTTTCCCTTCTCCCTTGCCCCGTGTTTACTTTACCACTGTATCCTAGTCCATTCTAGCATAGACTTCCCCTTCCCCTCTTAAAAGTTACACCTGCAAGATCATTTGCTGTTGTTTTTCTGCCTGAGTCAGAAAACAGCCACTCAACTTTTTCTTCTGTTCAATAAAGAATCTCTCTGTGAAAACAGGTGTTTGGATGTGGTTTGTGCCTAATCCAGGGTCTGGAAGGGAGTCCCCACTATACAGGAATCACATTCTATAGCTCCAGCCAGAGGTGATTGGCACATTGAGTAGTTGATGGGTGTATTACTGTCATGAAACACTAGCCATAGTCTTCACCACATTCTCAAGGTTTTATTATGAGACCCTTTACCCTAGGCCAAGGAGACTTCGCTGATCTAGGATACTGCAGAAATGGAGAGGACCACAACTCATAAGAGACTGCATTACACATAAGAGGAGAAGGGATGAGTGGTCCTAAAAGGTAGGGCTGCTTGCAATGGAAGCAATGCTTGTTTGAAGTTCTCATGCAGCTGTGTCTCTTACTGCCCACAGCTGGAATGTGGCCATGTTCACTGTGTTGCAAATTCTTCTTTCTTCACATTAATTCTACCCAGCAAGGAAGTTACAGCTGAGGCAGCAGCATAAAGACTACCTCTGCAAAGAGCAGACTGCATCTCCCAGTGATGTCTGAGGATTTTCAATCATCAACTGCTCTCACACTGGAAGAGCAGAGACTTGAAACCATCAGTGCCCATACTCTACAGGCTTCTAAGTTTCCAAAGAATAAAGAGTTCCTAAGGACTCAAATTCCCATAGACAAAGGAGAGTGTTATAACAAGTCTTATCCCAGGTGCATGAACTGGCTTTTTGGAGCCTATTCCCAATGGTGGGATACTTTGCTCAGCCTTGATTCAGGGGAGAAGGTCTTGGTCCTACCTCAACTTGGCATGCTAGACTTTTCTGACTCCCTGGGGTAGGCCTTACCTCCTCTGAGAAGTGGATAGGAAGAAGGAAGGGGGATGGGAGAAGGGGAAGGAGGGGGAACTGGGTTTGGTATGCAAAATGAAAAAAAAAATAAAGAAAAAAAGACAAAACAGACAGATTCTTGATTTGGGGAAGATATCTTGGAATACTAAATATTAGTATCACCCTGTACTATAGATTCTACTCCTAGAGAAGAGCCAACATAACTTCAGTGAACCTGGTTCATAGCCCTATACAGAATAAGTGTGAGAATTCAGTGATGTTTATTGTTTTGTCCCAGTTCAATGTGGAATCCTGGAGGTGAAGCTGAAGGTAGTTTGTTGATGCTTCAGTGCATCCAGGCGTCTGGAGGAAACTGTTTCAAGCACCACTGGAAAGAAGAGCAATCAGTAGTGATTGAACACAGCAGTGCATGCCTGGTGAAGAAATAGCGCAGACTGCAAAACCAGACGATTAAGAAAGAAAACACAAACAGACACATTTTATTTGTGAACTGGCACTAATTATGCTGCTAAAATAGTACAATGTCTACCTTGTCTCTATATCCAATACTTTTACAAACTTTCTTCTGTGACTTTCACCAAAGCGTCTCTGTGGAATCTTCACTCCTGACAATTTATGTGCTAATAGCATGGAAATAAAAGTCTTGTCATTTGAGTCTGTCACCTGTTCTGCTACCCCAAATGTGTGTATCCAAGAAGGTCACAATATGGAATGCTATTTCTCTTTCATAGTGGTTAGATATTAGAGAACTTTATAGCATTTTTATAAACTGTCTTATAATTACAAATAAAGTTATAAATATCTTATCCACAACCACTATAAGATTACCTATTACTGAACTAAGTTCTCAACTCTCCCTGTAGATGTCAAATATAACAAAATCAGCCTATGGACAGAGCATCCTGACCCTTGCTCTTGATAACTGGTCTTTGAATAAATCCACAAGTTTGTCTAAGTGATTTCCAGGGCACACTCACACCACAGTTTCCATCAGGTCCACCCCTTCACCATCACAGCTCTTGCTGCCCGAACAAATGAGACCACACTGGTTTGAAAGAAACAACTACTTTATTGGTATCCAAAGCTATAGACAATAACTCTAGTCTCTCACAAATTCAGGGAGAGAAATATATAATTCTAAATGAAGTTTTTTTTTTAATTTTATTTATTTATTTATTTTTTTACATACCAATCCCAGTTCTCTTACCCTCCTCTCCTGCTTCCCCCACTTTACTCCATCCCATCCCCCATCCGCTCCGCAGAGAGGCTAAGGCCTCCCCTGGGAAGTCATCTAAGTTTGTTCCATCACCTCACTGAAGCAGAACCAAGGCCCTCCCCCCAACACCCATTCCGAGGCTGAGCGAGGTGTCTCCTCACAGAGAATGGGCTGCACAAAGTCAGTTCATGCATTCGAGTTAGATCCTGGTCCCACTACCATTGGCTCCATATACTGCACAAGCCACACCATTGTCACCTGTATTCAGGTGGCCAAGTTCAATATTCTATGGATAATGAAAGGAAATAATGGTTTACAACAACCTAGGTGTGATCAAGCAATGGCAGATGCTCCTAAAAGACCATCTTCTTGCACTCCCACGATCACTATCTCTCTGGAGCCAACCTCTGATTCCCATTTCTGGAACAAGAAAGTCTGTATTATTCATGGATCAATAGCTTAACAAGCTGGCTCCTGCCCCGGGGAAAGGAATCCACTCCTCTTATTTCATCCTACAACCTACCTCCTAAGTCATCACATCCTGGGTTAAAATTAACTTCCTCCCAGAATGATCAACAGGAGATACTGAGTCAGCCTCTGGAACCCTGCAGATGGTCATGTAGCAAACTGTACTCTCAAAGATAATTAAGCCATTTCTTGTATTACCATCCTTAAATAATAAATTGTGAGTGAGTTGTAGTGATGGGTGCTATAATCCTTGCTAATCAAGGTCTTTCATTCTCTACCAATTCCTGAAGAAAAATCAGTGCACTCTTGTCTTGTATACCACACAGGGTTATCATCTTAGTATACAGGTAAAGGGGTGAGTCACCTCATATCTGTCACAGAACACAACAGGAATCCTATGATTGTGCTTCACCCATCTGCTATCTGCTGAGGGAAGTACAATTCTTTTCAATTGTACTGTGAGAAACCAAAACACCTGCAAAATTTTCATTTTGCTAGTAATTTATCTTTTCTTGGAAGTAGAGTTCTCTGCACCATGCTATGTCTAATTGAATTAAATGGAAATTTTCACATGAAAACTTTAAAATGAAGATTTTAAATCCTGGTTTATATTTATTTTATTGAATGTATTTCAATTGCGCATAGTAATGAGTTTTATAAAGACAAATCTATCCAAGTATAATGTGCACTTAAGACATACCACACCCAATACTGTCTCATTTCTCCTCTCTGTGCACTAACCCCTTTGCACAGATAGTCCTTCCTCTACTTCATGTCATGTGACATACATTGATATGTGATATGAGCGATTTATATGTTTTTTTTCTTTATCCATTCATCTGTTGGTAGACAACTGGGCTGGTCCATAACTTGGTGTTTATTATAGTGCTGCCCCAAACATAAATATATGGGTGTCATAGCTTATGTCAACTTGATACAAGCTTAAGTTATCTAAAAGGCGGGAGCCTCAATTAAGAAAATTTTTCCATAAGACATGGTTGTGGACAACACTTTAGGGCATTTTGTTAATTAGTGACCAAAAGTGGAGGGTCCAGACTCTTTTCTCCCCAACTTGTTTTTGGTTCTGTGGTGTCATCATCGCAATATTAACCTAGTGAGGACCAGGCTGCCCCAGCCTGCATTCCAACCAGATGTATGAAAGAATTACTTTCCCTTCACCCTTACCAGCATTTGCTGTTGATTTATGTACAATAGCCATTCATATTGATGTAACAGAGATGACCAATGCAATTTAGATTTTTGTTTTTCTTATAGAGAAAGGTTTTTCTTACACATTTAGTGACTTTTTACTTCACCTTTTGGGAAGTACTGGTTTATTCACTTGCCCATTTATTGATCCTACTATTTGGTTTGGGTAGTTGGTGTTTATATGATTTAGTTGTAGGAAGAGATTGCTTGTTTGTTTCCCAGCCATTCAAACTCCCAAAATAATCACACAAAAGCTATATTATTTAAATTGCTGCTTGGTCAATGACATAAGCACATAGATAGCCAGCTCTTATATCTTTACCGGGTAAAGTCCCATCTGTCAACTGTCTTCAGTGGGGCTACATGGCTTCTCACTGACTCCACCTACTCTCTCTATATATCTTTTCCAGCTTGGCCATATTTTGCTAAGCCATTGGTCGAAAGCAGCTCCTTTATTCATTAAATCAATAAAAGCAACACATATACAGAAGGACTTCACACACCATTTCCCCTTTTCTGTTTAAATAAAAAGGAAGGTTTTAACTTTAACATGGTAAAATTACATATAACAAAACAGGTATTAAGCAAGAATTATACTTACAATGTTTATATCTACTGTATCTTTTATAATAACTAAGGGAAACTATAATTATAACTATCTAGGCTTCAACTCCATCAAAGACTCCAGACAGATATAATATTACCTAAGTAAACAGGAAGTGCATTGTAAGCAACTTCCAAAACTCTAGATCTATGCTAATGCAAAGTATTCATCTCTATATCATATTCCTCTTTAAATGAAAGCAAACATTTATAAACAATCGTTTAGGGAATTTAGGTGATGTTCGCTTTTATCTGCTTCCTGCTTTTTTGTTGGATGAAGTAATTATAGGGGCTTATAGAAACTTTTCAGGGGTCTTGGGCCATTGGGGAAGAGGTTTTGCTCTTTTCCAAGTTCTAAGTTATGGATACCATCAAAATTAATAAAGATTCAATTTGTAAAAGAGAAATCTCTTGAGAAAGAGAAATGATAGTTCATCTACAGAGGAGACAACCATACAGGTGTTAAGGAAACCTCATAAGAGTTGGGGCAGGGTTCTGTTCTTATCTTTTCAGGAAAATATTCATCTTCAAAAAATCAAGTTACCCTGGAAATCTACATACCTAAGGAGGAAAAGATAATTATCCAGATAGGATCACAAAGCAAAGAGGATTATGACTTATGAGCACAGGTCATCCTAGGGTAAGAATCTCTGAACATAAACTAGAATAATTGTCATGACTCACTTTGAAAATCAAAAGCTGGCTTTGGAGTTGGACAATGGCTCTGTCCTTCTCTACATCATAAAAATTCAGAGTTTCTGTCTCATGTCAGGAGCCATGGTGTGGAACAGAAAGAAGAAAAAATTAGAAAAAAAATTACTTTTTGTCATACATATTTTTGTCTCTATTCTACCTTTTGCTGAATATATGTCTGTATAAATAATGTTTAAGTTTTCGACAACGAACAATGAATTTCCCTGCAGTAGTCGTCGAAGTTTCCTGGGAGAAAAACTTGGCGGCCCCACAACAACAGCTCCACCTGGTTGATGTGACATCATGATGCTGGTAGCACTACTATTAGACCTGTTTTGGGTACCAGTTGTTCAAGTTGGTTCCAACTTTGTTAGCTGAAATGGTGCACATTTTTACAACATTCTGGCAAGAACTCCAAATAGGAACCTCAGAAAAACCCTACTGAATACTCAGAAACTATTTGAAATCATATCAGACATTAATCTTGGAACTTAGCCATCATTTTACTTTCACAGGATCTCATAGAAGGAACATTGCCCCCATGACAGCTGGAAGTAATTCTAGAAGACGATGTCCCTTCTCCCAACAAAGTTTGTCCTCAGGGTTAGGGACATCAATAATTGGTTGATTATAATTGGTATAGGGTTGGGGGTTGGGGGAAAATTATGTAGACTCAGGGATCTCTTTGTAAAAAAAAAGGAAAATAGGATGGGATAATAGATTAGTGTGAGCTTACTAATTTTTTTATTTTATTATTTTATTATTAGTGAATAATTGAGTGAATACTTGTGAGCTATTATTTATAGGCAATTTAAATTGGTATAGATTTTTGTATACTGATACAAACTTATATTGAATATGTTCCTTATTTTTGTCTACAGTATTTGTATACCTGGGCAAAGTTATTTTTCCATATTGTATGCATGCAAGCTTTTACCTCTGCTGAAGACATTTTTGCATATTGATACATTTTGAGGTCATTGTCTTCATTTGTTGCACAGTTGCTTAAAGATTGTTTAATATTCTAATATGAAGTTTTAGTCTTTAAGTTATATAGATATTAAGAATTATAGGTCAATAGACATTCATGTTTGTCATACTTATAGTTAAACTAATCAGGTCCTTTAGATACATATAGATTGTATTCTGCGCAGATAGATAATCTTCAACTGCTTCAAAAAGCTGTATAATATGGCATTCAAATAATTTAGGGTTCTGTTGACATGAGACACAATTGCTCCTGGCAGCACAGATCTATTCCCGAGAAAATGTTGAGCACCGAAGACACTCCACTTGTAGCTTGTTTTCTTCTTGGCAAAACTGGCCTTTGGGCAAGGAACTGCCTATGCATCGACCACTGACAAAATGCATTATGTCCAAACAGGATACAAAGAAAAAAGACTGTCAAATCCTACCAAGACAGGGTAAGACGGTTTTGAAAATTTTCCTGCCTCTGAAAATGGTTTGTCAGTTATGTTAGGCCTTAGCCAAATTTGGTTGCTCCAACATTGCAAATAAGATTTTGGGTAATTGCCAAGGTAGCCAGTTGTCTCTGTCATTTGTTGCACATTTTGGAAGTTGCTTGATTGCACTTCCTGCATACGATGGGGTTGAAGACTAGAAGTCATAGTTACTTTCCTCTCACAACTTGGCCAAGCTATTTATTATAGAAGACTTAACTCCTTAGGATAGGATAATTATTGAAACACTTATCACATGTTTCTTGCATGATATTGTTAATGCTGGTTGTAATTCTAATCTTTTTACTTTATATTTGTTCTTATTGTATATAATTTTGTATTAGGCTTAGAACTCTCTTATTTAAACAAAAGGGTGAGGTGCTGTAGGAAATCCTTCAGTCGGTAGCCTTTAAGTTACCAGCCCACTTGGGTGTGGCCTCTTACACTATAAATGCTGTTGTAAAGCACAAGCTCCCTCTCTCTTCCCACTGCTGAATTCCCCGTTCAAGCGGAGGATTGTGATCTGTGTGTCTACCTCTAAATAAAAAACCCTTTATTATATTCAACTCTGTGCTCGTGTGGGATTTCTTTTTAGCAGACCTCTACACACTGTCTTTTCTCCAGTTGTATATTTTTCTCATCTGCATAAAAATAAAGTGATCATAGCTCTGTAGACTTGTATTCTATTGTATTCATCTAGGGATTCTGAAACTGTGGCTTCTTAGATAATGCAAGCATCTATAAAACAAGATAAATGTTTTAGGTCAAATGGGAATATGCTGATATATAAAATTTCATCACTGTTTTAAAGTCATTATTCATCAACATGTATCAAAGCTAAGATGGAAAAATGGAAAGAAAGTTGATATTTCATAAAATTCGCAAGTAAATATTTTTACACAACCTATCCCATTTAATCATGACATCAGCCTGAAAAGTGGATGGTGTTATTTCCATTGAATAAATTGAGGAAATACACTGTAATGCAATTTTCTACCTGGCAAGTAGAAAATACAGAATTTTATTTAGTCCTCTATTGCTGCAGGGTCTGAGTATTGCATTTATTAAAGGCACACAAGGAACTTGATAAAGAGTGAACTTTAAACGAGATCTATCATAGAGGGTGACTGATTTGAGCTTTTGCAAACCACATTCGTTATTGGTGTTTCTATTGCTAGGTTTTGTGGGTAACGTGTGGCACCGGTGGCTTGGTAAACGGGGGTGGTTCACCAGCCCAGTTACTATGTGATGGGCGGAATAGTATGTAAAGCACTCTTCCCAAGAAAAATTAAATTATTTGCAAAGTAAGAATTGTATAGTTGTTTAATAAATCAACTCCAGTAAAAACACAACCCAATATCTTCAAGTTTCATGATGGTAATGCAACTTGAATCTGTGAAAAATTACAAATTCCTCACACTTCCATTCTTTTTTAATGAGGTTCTTCTTTAACTCATGAATCTGATGAAGTGCCCAACAGTAAAGCGCATTCATATTCATTATTTATTATTTGAATTTTACAAGTGAGGAATCCGTGTTTTCAAGAGGTTACATAACTTGAAAGCAATGAAGCCACCATAGTGACATCCCCATATCTCACAGAACCAGAAATCCTAAGCCATATTTATAGCTTGGCAATGGCAAGAAAAGCCGCTGTGTAAATGTGCGCCTGAGGAAACAACCTGTGGAGAATCTGATGGCCTGCAGTGAAACACTGAGTCAGTGCCCCATGAGCTGGAATTTCGAGGGTCATTTGAAGGCAAGAAGGTGTCTTGGCTTTGCAGTTAATAGACTCAAGGGCCTTTATACTCTGGAACTGTCAGGGAAACAGCAATCTGCGTACCTGCCTACAAACCAGAAGTCAATCAACTATATTAAACTCTAGGAGAACCAGTCTATGACGTAATAAGTAAGAAACATTTACTCGGATTTTCTTTCAAATTCCCTTTTTGTTCAACAATTTTGCCCAAATATACACAAAAGAGTTATATTATATCACAAACCAATAAAGTCTAAGTTAAAGGCAACAACATTATCTGTATAGTTAGAGCACTAACAGATCAACACGGCAATTACAAACAGGACTGGTGTGTAATTCTATACTTCAATTCTATCTAAAAGGGTAAAATAAGTGGACATATCGATAGCTATTGGGGGGAATAATTTACAGCTACCTTAGAAACTGATCTGAGAAGGATTCAAAAAACAGTGTTGAAAACAGTATGTAAGGAAAAGAGAAATGAACATATTCTGTTCCAGTAAGGAGAATGATTTATTTAAAATAAAAATTAATATGTTGATGGAAGCATAAGTATGCTATCGTTCATACAGTCCACCAGGTCAAAATCATTTCTCTTTTCTTTCTTTTTCTAACCATATACAACACAAAAAAACAAAATTTCTGATTCATGGAAATGTCTACTGGTCTATTTATTGTGTTGATTCTGTTCATGTGACAGTCTTCTCTAACTAAAAATGGCTGGATATTACGTAAATGTGATTTTTAAAAAAACAAACCCTACTTAAAAAAAATTAATATCAAATATGATACAATTCAGTTACTTATTCACAAATATTTTTAAGCATCAATTGTGTACTCTGTATATGTCGCCGAGTTCTTCACTCTCGTAACATAGAACAGAGCAGCCTATGAAACAGATGTGTAATACACATTCTTATCACTAAACATGGAGGTCCCCCTTCCTGCAATATCTGATTAACTGATCTTTACCTAACACTCCTGCCTTAAGCAAGCAAATACACAAAACTCATGGGATTGTTGCTTTCACAGATAAATTGATGGGCAAAGAAATCAGTACCATCCTTAAAGTGAAATAAAAGATGTCGTCTCCATGATCCCGAGAGCTTGACTGACTTAGATACAGCCTTGGACTCACAGCACAGAGGAATGAGACCCATGGCAAACCAAGGGTTCCAGAGAGTAAAGGCAACAGCAATGCAATAGAACCACTGGAGGACTGGAAGTCACAGGAGACAGCATCAGAACGCAGGACACTGTACAGCTGGAAAAAGAGAAGGCCTTCAGAGATGAAGCATAAATGCTGCAGATTGCTAGACACTCTACATTGTCCCCAGAGGTGAATAGTCTTGTGGAGATAGTTCAGAGAAATAAAATTTCTGCCCCAACAGAGTGAAGAGGTGTGTTAAAGCCAAAGAGTACACCTAAAATTCCAGAATGTCCAACTGGGGGCTAAAGATTGTGTCTTTGAGTTAAACTGTTCCCAATCTTTGCTCAGATGACAGAAAAGTTCTTGGAGATAATAACTCACAGAACAAAACTTAGAGCTCTTTGAAAAAGAAAACAGTCCAAATTCTGTAGGCTGTAGTATCAACAATATCCAGCATAGTTCTTTAAATATATGTGTGTAGAGACACAAAAAATATTATGTGCAACAAAGAAAAGTTCACATGATTGTCCTAGTTAGGGCCTTTACTGCTGTAATAAAACACTGTGACCAAAATCAACTTTATGGGGGAAGGGCTTATTTCATCTTACAGGTTGCAGACCATCATGAAGGGAAGTCAGGGCAGGAATTCAAGCAGGAACCTGGAGGCAGGAACTAAAGCAGAGGCAATAGAATAAAGTAGCTTACTGACTTGCAGCTTACCACGCTAGTAATAATCAATCAAGAAGATGTCCTATAGACTTGCCTATACATAATCTCATAGAGGCATTTTCCAAGTTGAGGATCTTGTTTCCACATAACTGTAACTTGTGTCAAGCTGGAAAAAAAAAACAGGAAACATGACATGCACTCACACATACACATAAATAAGTAATAAACAAAGACATAAAAACAAAGAAGAGAGGCTAAAAAATGACTCAGTGGGTAGGAGCATTTATTGATCTTCTGTAAGACCTGAATTTAGTTCCTAGTACTCACATGCAGCACCTCAAAATAGCCTAGAACTCCAGCCCAGGAGAATCTGTTATCTGCAAATATCTCAAGACATATGGCATACACTCATATAAAAATAGATACATATAGATAAACATTTTTAAGTAAAAGTAATTTTTAAAGTTATCAAATTAAAGATAACTTTAAATGCTAAAGCTGGTAGAATTAACAGATAATTAAGCAGTCACTATAAAGGTTAGATGATTATCACAAATACATTTTAAACAAATGGCCAGGTGAGACAGCTCATCTGGCAAGCTGCAACTTTTAACATGAACAAAAGAAAATAATATTAAATATTATCACTGACTATTACTACAATGGTCCAAATGTTCGAGTCTTTACAAAATCCCCACTAGTCAGTCCAGGTTGGCTGAACAAAGAAGCTGGAGTCTTGTGTCAAAGAGGATGGCGGTCTCAGAGAGAGACGTCACTCAAAAACTGAAGGCAGGGGTGTAACGTGGGGGTTTCTGCTGCTCTTTTGTTCCAGAGTCACTTTTGGAATTTCAGGCGGATCCTCCTTCCTCCCTCAGGTATTCATCTTTAGAAAAACACACCCAGAAGTGTGTCCCATATGCAGTTCTAAATCCTGTCAAGTTGACAGCCAACACCAACAACACAGGAACATTTATAAAGAATTCTCCAGCAATCATAAAATTAGTTGAGAAATGTTAGAACATTTTAGCAAAAGATAATTTGGGTTCATTGTAATTCCAAAGGAAACAGGAGCTAGCAATGCCATGGTAAGTGCTCTGACCCAGCTTGATCAACAGTATTCCCTCCCTCCTTACCCACAGGTGTGGCACCTTCAAGACCTCAGCACTTGGACTCTGCTTTGTTTCTCTGCAAATCCTCTCAGGCTGTGTTCTTTATTGGGAAGTGCATGGTATTTGGGAGTTAGACTTGAGCTAAGTATCATTTCCCACAGAACTGAAAGCCATTGATGAAGAGAGAGCTGTCATTCTAAGGCACTTTATGTCAAGGATAATAGAAATTTGCTTTTTCTAGTGAGTTCAATATAAGATGATAAAATGTTTGCCTTGCAATCATGAAGTGTTGTTTTAAATATGTTTGCATAAAGAATTACATGCTCTTCACAAATGACCTGACAGATATTTAAATTTGTAATATAATAAAATTATGTGTCCTTTCATCTTTCTCGCTACTGAAATTCAGTCTAAGAAGCATCTTTGAGTTGGAGAGATGGTTCAGCTACTAAAAACACTTACAGCTATTCCAGAAGGACTGGACTTGGATTCCCAGAACCCACAGCACGCAGTGCACAATTCCCTGTCACTCTAGAACCAGGGAATAAGATGATGTCCTCTGGTGTCCATAGATTCCTACACAAGTACAAATACAGAAGTACACATGCACATACACATAAAAAATAAAATATCTTTAAAACTATAGCAGATCGTCACAATCTTGTGTATTACCAGAACTATTACCCTGTGTAGAAAAGAGGAAAGATTCTAGGAAAGCTCTATACACATAAGGGATTTTAGTAACAGGCACTTCTGCATTCAAATTAGTCTTTCTATCAGTCTTTCTTGCTCAATGATCATGGCTTCATGAAAATTGCAGGAGGAAAAAGCACATCCCTGGATAGATGTGCGAACATCTAATTTATGTATATTCCATTCAATTGTAAGGAGAAAGCAATGAAAGACATTAATGAGTCTGGAATTCAAGACTGCATTGAAAATTAGAATACATCTGTAGAGCTATATAAAATTAAAGCAAATTCAACCTCTAAATGGCAGAAAAAAATGTGTGATTAATCAGGGGTCATCCTCTTCCAAGAAGTTCTTCAGTTTTCATTGTTCTCTCAGGGAAAGCAGCAGGAATTTAGGCTTGATTTCGTGTGATCAGCCTCAGAACTTACTGCCAAGAACCACTTGTGTCTTGTATGGCTTCCCCATTTCATCAACACAACATATACAATAAACAAATAAAGAGTGGTTATAAGAGACATTTTAATGTGAATTTTTGATTTACAAATGTGTACAATTAATTAAGTAGGAATGCATTAACTGACTAAAACTGCCACTCTCTCAGAAATGTAAGATAAATCCAAAATTGATTTAGTACATGGGAAAGCACTGAAAGATGCTGGCCATTCCCACAGCAGAAACTGAGGACCATAGCAGCTCACAAATGGAGCAGATGCCCTTTTGCTTTCCTGTCAGGGTGCTCCTGTGAGTGCAAAAATCTATTTCTTTCATTACCCCATTTAAACCTTTTAATGGCCCCTTACATTTTCAAAAATAAGAGCCATAATCTTAATGCCAGCTTAAAAGTGAATTTTAACTAATGAGAGAAATAGGCAATATTGTTCACTATACACACACACACACACACACACACACACACATGCTTTCCCATTAACCTGATTCCGGTAACACATCCCATTTTGCTAATATTTTCCTATCATTCCTAGGGACTTCAATCTACACCTTATGCCACTGCCTCTTATCTTGGCTAGGGTTTCTATAGCTGTGAAGAGACCAGAAGATCACAGCAACTCTAACAAAGGAAAACATTTCACTGGGACGGCTGACAGTTTCAGAGGTTAGTGCTGTTACAGTTTCACTGGGCTGGCGCACAGTTTCAGAGGTTAGTGCTGTTACAGTTTCACTGGGACGGCTGACAGTTTCAGAGGTTAGTGCTGTTACAGTTTCACTGGGCTGGCGCACAGTTTCAGAGGGTTAGTGTTGTTTTAGCTTTGGCACAGAGGCCGTACCTTAATCTAATGCTGTTAGGTAGCAACTGTGACTTTGCAGTTCCCAGCCTGCTTCCCTGGCAGCAGCCTGGCCACTCAGGTCACAGACTGGCAGGAATTCTGTTTCCACAGGCACTGGCTCTGCTGCTAAGGCTGCTTTAACCAAATCTCTATCATTCTACTTATAAATAAGACTCCCGATTCAAAGGCTGTGATCAAAACCTGCTAGCTCAGATAAACTTAGTTGCAAGTAGCTAATCTGTCTTTGCTGGGGCCTCCCAAAGAGAGCATCCTAGAACACCCTCCAAACAAACAAACAAACAAAAGCCATGCACTATTACTTCCCGTGTGTCTCTCTATCTCTTCCAGATCTCCTCTGATGCTTTATGACTATTTTCTATCAACTATTTGCCCATTCAGCCTTCTGACCCAATGTTAATTTTATTAAATTAACACAAATGCAAACTCGAAGCTCACAGTGTGGTTGAATATCCCCCAACAGTTTAGTTCATTATCATCAGGGTGAGAAAGAATGGCAGTGTGCAGGCAGACTGCACACTGGTGCTGGAGAAGGAGCTGAGAGTTCAACGTCTTCATCTGCAGGCAACAGGAAGCGAGCTGTCTCCACACTGAGCATAGCCTAAGCATAGGAGACTTCAAAGACTGCCCCCACAGTGACGTGCTTCCCCAAACCAGGCCACACCTACTCTAACCAGGCCACACCTACTCTAACCAAGCCACACCTACTCTAACCAGGCCACACCTACTCTAACCAGGCCACACCTCCCAATAGCGCCACTTCCTATGAGTACAGAGGAGTCAAATACATTCAAGCTACCACATTCGACTCCTTGGCCCCTGTAACCTGTAACAATATCATAATGCAAAATGCATTTGGCCCAATCTCAAAAGTCCCCTTAGTCTATCCCAGTCTCAACAATGTTTACAAATCCAAAGTTCAAGATCTTTTCCATGATTCATATAATCTCTTAATCGTAATCCCTTATAAAATAAAAATAAAAAAGATAACATACTTTTCAACATATTATGGCATAGAAAATACATTACGGTTCCAAAATACAAGGAAGGGAGCATAATGAGAAAATACCGGACCAAAGCAAGACTGAAAACAAGCCAGGAAAACTCCAAACTCTGCATCTCCATGTCTGATGTCAAAACACTCCAGCTACCACTCCTTGCAGCTTTGTTGCAGGCAATACACTTCCTTCTCTTGGGCTGATTCCACTCCCTGTTGCCAGCTCTCCTCAGCAGGTATCCCATGACTCTGGTGTCTCTAAGATCTTGGGGTCTTCAAGGCAATCCCGGCTTCACCTTCACAGCTTCATACATGGCCTCTCTAGGAACATGTGTCTCCATTGAGGGAACCTCTGCCACATGCCTAAGCCTCACCAGCTTTCCTTAGTCTTGGAGGAAGATTCCATAACCCTTTTTTGCTATCCTTGACTCTAAAACCAGAAGCACATGGCCTAATCTACCAAATTCTGCTGCTTTTTTGGGCTGGAACATGTCCCACTCATTCAACTACATTTTCACCAGCTTTCTATTTTCCTTGGATGCTTAAGCTTGGCTGTCCTGAAACTGGATCTGTAGAACAGAATGACCTCAGACTCAGAGATTCACCTGCCTTTGCCTCTGGAGTACTGGGATTAAAGGCATGAACTACCACACCCAGCTAGACACTAGGCTGTTCTTAATTCCTTTTCACAAGTTGGATACCTAGCTGGGTGGGAGTTTGCCATGTGGCAACCACTCCCTTTATTACATTTCTTAATCAGTTTATCTCCTAGAACACAGGAATTAGACCCATTCCACTTCCTGGTGCTCCTTTTGTCCTCAAATTGTATATTTTATATTTTTCCTTGCTCAGCTTGATCCATTTCATTATAGATCTGAATAAGTTTGACCACTGAATAAGCATACAACAGAGTCAATACTAGGCTGTTTTGAGACTTCCTCTACCAACAGAATAAATTCAAATCTCTTCACTTTAGCCTCTGTCAGACTCTTTAGACAAGGGCAAAAAGCAGTCATATTCTTCACCAAAATATCACAAGAATGAAGATCCCTATGCCACATAGTAATATTCTTCTCCTTTGTAACTTTTTGAACCAGGCCCCACAGTTCAAATAACCTTCAGCACCACTGTCTTCCATGCTCCTGCTAGAATGGCCCGTTAATCAGTGTTTACAGTATTTCACTGCTTTCCTAACCCAAACTCCCAAAGACCAAATTCCATCAAATAAAAGTATAGTCAGGCCTATTACAACAATACCCCAGTCCCTAGTATCAACTTCTGTCTTAGTTAGGATTTCTGCTGCTGTGAAGAGACACCATGACCATGGAATTGGTGTGACTCACAGTTTCAGTGTCTAGTTCATTATCATCAGGGCGAGAAGAATGGCAGGGTGTGGAGAGACATAGTACTGGGGTGTATGCACAATTGTGCTTTTTGACACTGTTTTCTAGCACACTGCAGCCTATATTCTGGGCATGCCACTGATTCAAGGTGCATTCTGCATTCAAAGAAGGGCACAGGTGCTAATGCCTTCATAGTTAAGACCAGTTCCTATTCTGAGCCTAGGGTTGATTGACTTCTCACTGGCTCCACTTGAGGTCAGCAGATATATTCAAGGAGTTCTTGTAACTTGCCAAGATCACACAATAAATGGTTAATGGAACCCAAAAGGAGCTCAGTTCTTTTTGATGTCTAAGCATAGGATTGAAACTCTGTACTTTCCACACATGCCTTCTCCTTCACAGATCTAAAAAAAAAAAAAAAATCATTATCAGGTCACTGGAGCTTTGAATGTTTCAAAGATCCATTCAAGATATATTTATGTTAAGTACATCTTTATTTCTCTGAGATTCCACTTCTTAAGCATTGTCTTTTCCCATGGTTTTGCTAATTTTACATAAATCTTCCCTTATCAATACTGTCAATAATGATCACATACTGTCATGTACTATTCTCTAAACAGACAACTGAAGTTAACCGTGTTGGGCATTAGCTAGTTATCAGATATCACACGATCACAC
>PVIU01009488.1:0-75998 GCA_004026605.1 Ondatra zibethicus
GAGGGGCTGGGGTGTGACTCAATGGTAGAACCCCTGCCTAGAATCCTCTAGTGATGGGTTGGGGGTGTGTTTCAGTAGTAGAACACCTGCCTAGAATCCTCCAGTAAGGGCCTGGGTACCATCCTCTGCACAAATAAATGGGAGGAGAGGGTCTGAAGGATACTGAGGGAAGTCAGTCCCTAGTTAGATTTTGTGGGGAGAATTGAGGCTGGCTGAGCTAACAGGGAGGAATGTCTGGGTGGCATACAAATTCTATTTTTGATTTGTTCATGGTTCTAAGTGGTTCACCCTAAAATAACACACTTTGGTTTGTTGCAAATTCCAAGAATTCCTATTTTAAGAACTTCCTGGGTTTGTTTTAAGAAACAAACCTTTTTATTTTTATCTTTCTTATAATATATTTCAAATTTTATTTTATGTCCATTGGTGCTTTTACTGTATGTATGTCTTGTGAGGATGGCAGATCTCCTGAAACTGGAGTTAGGGACAGCTGTGAGTAGCCATGTGGGTGCTGGGAATTGGACCCGGGTCCCCCAGAAGAGCAGCCAGTGCTCTTAACTGCTGAACCATCACTCCAGCTCCTTAACTTGTTTGTTCCTGGGTTTTTCAAGACAGGGTTTCTCTTTGTAGCTTTGGAACCTGTCCTGGAACTCGCTCTGTAGGCCAGGCTGGCCTCAGACTCTTAGAGACCCACCTGCCTCTGCCTCCCTAGTGCTGGGATTAAAGATGTGTGCCACCATCACCTGGCTTTTAACTTTTTTTTTTTAAGAGGAAAAATTTTGTTCCTTGAGTCAGGCCCTCATACTCCAGTGCAAGCTAATCTGGAACTTACTATGTAGTACAGGCTGGCCTCTTAACTTGCAGCAAATCTCCTGCCTCAGCCTGGCAAATGCTGGGATTACAGGTATGAGCCACTATGCCTACCTGAAGGATTTCATTATTTGAAACCAGTTTCTAATAGATTAGAAGCAAGGAGCAAGGGTTTGTTGCTAGGAAACACTCTTCACCATCAAGCCATCCCTCCAGCCTGCAGTGTAGGTTAAATGAAGCCATGCTTACTCTTTGTGAGCTTCTGACATTCCACCCATTTCCCAAGAATGGCATGATTTCTTTTCTTCTTTGTGCCTGAATAAAATGCAATGATGTAGATAGAGCACATTTTCCTTGTCCATTCCTCCTATGACAGGCATGCCAGCTGGCTCCACCATTTTGGCTTTCATGTACCTGCTGCTCTTGCACACTGTAAAGATTTGTCACTCGAATTGGTTTTTTAAAAAAATGTTGATTGATAGCTTCTTATTGCCTAAAAAAAAAAATGTTGATTGGACAGTAACCAGGCAGGAAGTATAGTCAGGGTGATCAAACTAAGGATGATGGAAAGGAGAAGGGCAGAGTGAGAGAGTCCAGCAAATGCAGAATTGCAAGATGAGGATGCTCTACTGAGAAACAGTAACAAGCCACATGGCTAAGCATTGATAAGAACTATGGATTAATTTAAGTGTAAGAGTAAGCTAGTAACAAGCCTGAGCTATTGGTGAAGCATTTCTAATTCATATCCAGCCTCTGAGTGGTTATTCAGGAACTGGCAGATTACATGTACCCCTCTCAGCCCTGCTATATACCTAGGAGTGTAATAGAGTGTATGGTGGGTCTAATTTCAGGGTTTTTTTTTTGTTAAGATTCTCCATGTTCTGCATGTCCTAAAAACAGCATTTGCTGTTTTCTCTTCCTTCCTTCATTATTTTCTTCCTTTTTTTTTTTTTTTGAGAAAGGATCTCTCTATGTACCCTGGCTGTCTTGAAACCTGCTGTGTAGACCAGGCTGGCTCAGACTCACCAAGATCCCCCGCCTCTGAAGACATGTTCTTGCCCCTTCCTGTCCTCCTCCTCGGCAAGTCTCTCAATGTTAACCCACCCAAGGCTCCACATCCTGCAGAGGTGTCTCGGAGAGTCTGGAGTCTCAGCAGGTCACTGCCTGTCATCAGACTCATTCTCCAGTGGCTTTGTGCCTGAGCATTTTCCCTGCATGAACAAAGCCATCCCTGGCACCCGCAAACCAAAGGCAAACAACCCTCAGAGAGGACACACTGCAAAGAGAAAGACAGAATCCTCAGGCGAGATACAGTCGAGGCCTGGGCTTCTTAATCCCTGTCAGATTAGGCTGTGAATTGGGTGTGCTGTGGACAGAGCTGAGTCAAATCCTAGCTCCAGGTTAAATTAGTGCCTGAAATTACAGCCTCAGAGGCTGTGTTCGTCTGCCCCCTCTGCTCCACTGCAGTCGCACAGCCTGGGTGACAACCCCAGCAGCAAGGCATTCTCTCATGGTTCTGAAGTGCACAGTCAGGGGGTCCTCAGGTTTGATTGCCCCTCTAGCTTCTATCCTAAGGTTCCAGATGGCTTTGTCACCATTTCCTTGGACAGCCTCTCCCCTTATAGTCACGTCTCTGGTATGTCTCAGCTTTTATTTCTTTTTTTTTAATGATGCTGGGTCAAACCCAGAGTCTAGGCAAGCCTTGACTATGTAGTGAGTTAAAGGTCAGCCTAGGCTACTTAGTAAGACTATCTCAAAATAAAAATGTTATAATAGGCAGTGGATGTAACTCAGGGATAGAGCACATGACTATAGCACAAATCCTAACTGCTCTTAATAACAAAAACCCGGAGGCAGATATTGGGGTAAATGCTGAAAGATCAGAGAAACAAAGGAGCAAGCCACAGCCACCTCTTACCTCACCAACTCCTCAGCCTGAAAGGGGCCAAGCTCCTATTTCGGCCCTGCCTTACCACTTCCTCTCTCTGCCCAGCCATATCACTTCCTCCTCCCAAGTGCTGGGATTAGAGGTGTGGGACACCACTGCCTGGTCTCTGTGGTTAACTAGTGGCTTGGCTCTGCCCTCTAGACTCCAGGCAAGCTTTAGTTGTTAGAGCACAAACAAAATATCACCACACACAACCTTGCACAAGGCCCTTACTTCAATCCTTAGTACCACGAAAACAGTCAGAAGTGAAATCAGTTGCCTTTGGTTGACTCAATTTTGAAAGCAAACATGATACTAAACCTTCAGAGGATGTAGTCAAATGTTACACAGGCACACGAATTTATAGTAACACTTATGTCAATAAATTCATATAATAATAAATAAATATATCTTGACGTCATGGGGCACACCTTTAGGCCCAGCACTGGAAGGCAGAGGCAGTCCAATCTCTGAGTTTGAGACCAACTTATTCTACAGAGAAAGTTCTAGGACAGAGAAACTCAATCTCAAATAACTAAAAACAGAAAAAGTTTTTGTAAGTGTGTGTGGTGTGTGCAGATACTGTGTGTGTGTGCACACCAGGCACAGATGAATGTATGAATAGATAAAAACTGCTATGTTTTGGGGTGTTTTGTTTTCATTTTGGTTTTTGAGACAGGGTTCTTCTGTGTAGTCCTGCCTATTCTGGAACTCACTCTGTAGACCAGGCTAGTCTCAAACTCACAGAGATCCTCCTGCCTCTGCCTCCTGAGTTCTGAGATTAAAGGCATGTACCTCCACCACTAGGCTGAGAACTGCAAATTTTAAACAACAAAATCTCAAAACTGCCAATCAATAAATGAGCCACTGGGGCCAGTGAGATGGCTCAGCGGTTAAGAGCACTGACTGCTCTTCCAGAGGTCCTGAGTTCAATTCCCAGCACCTACACAGAAGGACACCACCATCTGTATTGGCGTCCAATGCCCTCTTCTGGAATAAGTGTGCACATGCAGATAGAGCACTCATATACACAAAATAAATAAATCTTTAAAAATAAAAATAAAATAAATGAGCCACTGAAATGAATAGACAATTCTCAAATGGAGAAACACAAATGACCGATAGATATGTTCTTAAATGTTCAACATCCTTGGCCATGTGGAAAATGTAAATTTAAACACATTGAGATTCAGTTTCACCAGAGTCCAAACAGTTATCACAAAGAATGGCAATGAGAGTCAGTGCTGGTGAGGCTGTGGGGAAAGAGCCCTGTGCCACTGCAGGGAACGAAAAATGTCATAGCCTGATTCTCTGTAAATGAATAAAGATTAAGTTCAAGAAACTAAAAATAAACTATCCCGATTAAATATTCATTAAGGCTGGGTTTTTTGGGGTTTTATTTTGTACGTTTTTCTTGCTGTTGCAATGTTGGGGGAGAGCACAAACACATCCTCAAACAGGCCATGCTGCTCATACTCACTGTGAAGTTGAGGGATTTGAACCCGGTGTTTGTGGTTCTAAACACGTGTCAGCATAGAAGAGACAGAGAAAGGATCTGGGGAGCCACCTCAGTGGGTATCATGTTGTCTGCACATGTGTGAGGATCTGAAATCAGACCCTTAGAGCCCATATTAGAAAAAAAAATCTGTGAATTGATTGGTAGCTTGCCCAAAACTAGAGAAGCAAAGACAGCAGATCTCTGGGGCTCAGTGACCAGCCAGTCTATTCAAATCAGTGAGCTCCAAAGTCACCGAGAGATCCTGCATCAAAAAATAAGGAGAGTGAGCTTGGCGGTGATGGTACACGTGCCTTTAGTCCCAGCACTTGGGAAGCAGAGGCAGGTGGATCTCTAAGTTCAAGGCCAGCCTGGTCTACAGAGTGAGTTCCAGGACAGGACAGCCAGGGCTATACAGAGAAACTTTGCCTTGATAGATAGATAGATAGATAGATAGATAGACAGACAGACAGACAGACAGATAGAAGATAGATAGATAGAAGATAGATAGGTAGATAGATAGATAGATAGATAGATAGATAGATAGATAGATAGAAGATAGATGATAGATAGATGATAGATAGAAGATAGATAGACAGATAGAAGATAGATAGATAGATAGATAGATAGATAGATAGATAGATAGATAGAAGATAGATAGATAGGTAGATAGATAGAAGATAGGTAGATAGATAGATGGTAGATAGATAGATAGATAGATAGATAGATAGATAGATAGATAGATAGATAGATAGATAGATGATAGATAGATGTGACTGAGTATTAGCCTGGTTTGCAGATCATCTTCTTCTTCCACCTCTTCTTCCTCCTCCACCTTCGTCTTATTCTTGTTTTGAGACAGGGTCTGGTTACATAGCCTCACTGGCTCACTGGCCTGGAATTTACTATGTAAACCATGCTGGCCTCAAACTCATAGAGAACTGCCTGTCTCTGTCTCCCAAGTGCTAGGACGAAAGGTGTGTGCCAGACCTGGCTGAATTTCTGCTCGTCTTGTCTCCACCTCCCAAGTATTGGAATTACAGATATGTGCCACCATGCCCAGTTTGAGCAATGGTTTTTATTTCTGGTCTCTCACTGCAGCAACATGAGCTGGGGTGCCAGAAACCTGGGCTCAAAGTGACACTTTATGAGTTGTAGTATGAAAGTATGGTGGAAACCATTAGCTTCAATGACACCGACCTGAAGAAAACCGAGATACAGGAGTACATTGCAAACCAAAGAGATCACTGGGAAAGAAGGAGAGAAACTTGCTAAAGCCCTAGATTAAGATTTACCTACTCCATTCCTGTCATCTCCAAGATCCCACCTGCAAGTTAGACAGAAGAGTCAAGCCACAGTGTGAGCTTCATGCACGGGGGCCCCCAATTGGGCTGCCAAATTTTACCATTTTGCTTGGGATATTTTAGAAAATCATTTGTCTAATTAACTAAAATAAAAGCCTCATGGTAAAAGAATATTTTCCTTTCTCTCTTTTTTGTTTTGTTTTGGCTTTGTTTTCAAGACAGGGTTTCTCAGTGTAGCCTGGCTGTCCTGGAACTAGCTCTATAGACCATGCTGGCCTTGAACTCACAGAGATCTGCCTGTGTAGCAAGAGTTTCTGCAGGGCTCTCAAACTGCTTTAATTCAACCTGATTTTGATCTGCCTTTTGTGACTGTTACCTTTTATGTCCTGTACCTTCTGTCTGAAGTATATAAATCTTATCTAGCTGGGCGGTGGCTGCACTTGCCTTTAATTCCAGCACTCGGGAGGCAGGGATCTCTGTGAGTTCGAGGCCAACCTGGTCTACAGAATGAGTTCCAGGACAGCCAGGGCTACACAGAGAAACCCTGTCTCAAAAAAACCGAAAGAGAGAGAGAGAGGAAGAAGGAGGAGGAGAAGGAGGAGGAGGAGGAAAGGAAGGAAGATCTAATCTGAAATAAATAAATAAATAAGATCTTATCTGAGAGTTTCCTAAAAGTTCAAAGCCTATGCAAAACTTGGTCACGGAAGGACTCAGGAAACTAAGATGACTAGGAATTGCTCTGGCATTTGTCTCTTTGGGGAGCTTCAGACAAGAGATTTTGGTATGCGGAAATTAACTTGCTAAAGGTGTAAACTGTATAACATAAAAGAGCCCACAGCAAAGCTGCGGGAATCAGTCAGCTCGCCAGAGACTGACTCCCCTGTGGCTGCACGAAGGCTAAAGTTCACCCTAGAGTGACCCTGTTTCTTCCATGGATCTGCATAGATCCAACACCTGACTCAACATGCCTGCCTCTGCCTCCCTAGTGCTGGGATCAAAGGTGTGCGCCACCACTAATTGGCTATATTTTTATTTCTTTAAAATAAGAGCCAGGCATGGTGGTGTATACCTGTAATTCTAGCACCTGAGAGCTGAAGGCAGAAAGATCAGTAGGAGTTCAAGGTAATCCATGGCTACACAGTGAATTCAAGGTCAACCTGGGCTACATGAGACCCTGTCTCATGAACTCTTCCAAAAACATAAAGAAAGAAAAGGCAAAAAGTAAAGTTATATCAGTTAATATGAAATCTGAGATACAATATTTTTCTAGGAAACTACTAATTTTCTTTATTTTTAATTTTTTTTATGAACATTGGTATTTTGTGTGCATGTATGTCCTTGTGAGGGTGTCAGGTCCCCTGAAACTGAGGTTACAGACAGCTGTGTGCTTTCATGTGTGGGTGCTGGGAATTGAACCCAGGTCCTCTGGAGGAGACACCAATGCTCTTAACTGCCAAGCCATCTCTCCAGTCCCGGAAACCACAAATTAAAACAACTTGTTCCAGAAGAAAGTAATATATCTGAATAAATTGATAGCCACAAAAGGAGTTGAATTTGTAGGCAAAGACCTAGAGCCAATTCCATTTATTAAAAGATGTGCAGGGGGGCTAGAGAGAAGGGTCAGAGACTTGCTGCTCTTGTAAAGGACCTAGGTCTGGTTCCCAGCACCATATCAGGTAACGAACAACCATCTGTAACTCCAGTTCCAGGAGATCTGACATCACTTCTGGCACCCATGGATACCAGGCACACATGTGAAACATACACAAGAAAAACACTCATACACATAAAAATAAAACATATGCAAAACACTACTGAATAAACTATCATGACATCAAATCCAGTGATGATGGAAAGGGGCTGGTGCAGTCTCAACAGATCGGAAGCCATAAAACCCAGAAATAATGGAATTAAAAAGAACTTAACAAATTTTAGATATCTTTGTACTGCTGGTCTTATGTCAAATTGACACTAGAGTTGCTAGACTAACTAGATTTATCTGTATGGAGGGAACCTCAACTAAGACAATGCCTCCATAAGATCCAACTGTAAGCAGGTAGTGGTGGCTCCTGCCTTTAATCCCAGTACCCAGGAGGTGTTATACCCAGGTACTTGTCCCCAAATGAATTCATGGAGCCCAGATTCCAATGTAAAGCACAAGAGGGCTTTTAATATTCAAACTCGAGGTTGGTCTACACCTCCAACACGTCAACACAGAGGGTGAGGGACATGCAGCGCTGGGCCAGGGAAGGGAGAACTTTGATATGCCATAATCAGGGGAGTTCATGTCCTGTCATTTGGGATTGGGTAAGCAGGGCATAGGCTAAGGAACCATTGGTCAGTTTTGGGGTGAGAAAGCCCTAACAAAAAGCCATTAATAACAGACAAGGTATCGTCAAAGACAGGATGCCTCCTAGGAACATCTGGACCACGTTAAACTTTATGGCCTGCTCCCTAGCTCCTTAATTGTCTATTTTCAGGGTATCTGTTCAAATTCTACTATTGTAGCACATTTCTGGAGCTGAGATCGCCCTTCCCCTCATTATATGGCTTAAGATAAAGCTCCTTCTTTAAAATGGGAGTTTGCAAACTCAGGTCCTCACAGAGGCAGAAGCAGGCGAGTCTCTGAGTTTGAGACCATCCTGGTCTACAGAATGAGTTCCAGGACCGCCAAGGTCACACAGAGAAACCCTGTCTCAAAGAACCAAGCAAAAAAGGGGGGTGGGGAGGAAAGAAGGAAGAAAAAGAAAGACAGAAAGTCTGAGAAAGCATGTGGTGAGCTTGGCTTCTGCATCCGCTCCTGCCTCCATGGCTCCGCATTGCTCCTGCCTCCATGGCTCCGCATTGCTCCTGTCTCCATGGCTCCGCATTGCTCCTGCCTCCATGGCTCCGCATCGGCTCCTGCCTCCATGGCTCCACATTGCTCCTGCCTCCATGGCTCCGCATTGCTCCTGCCTCCATGGCTCTGCATCGGCTCCTGCCTCCATGGCTCCGCATCGGCTCCTGCCTCCATGGCTCCGCATCGGCTCCTGCCTCCATGGCTCCGCATTGCTCCTGCCTCCATGGCTCCGCATTGCTCCTGCCTCCATGGCTCTGCATCGGCTCCTGCCTCCAGTTTCCTGCCCTGTTTGTGTCCCTGCCCTGGCTTCCTTCAATGACTGACTACAGTGTGGAAGTATAAGCCCAATAAACCCTTTCCTCCCCAATTTGTTTTGCTCAAGGTGTTTCACTGCAACAATAGAAACCCAAACTAAGACAATCTTAACTAAAGAACCCTTGGCAAATTAGGAATAGAGCAGTGCACTGTTTTCAACCTGTGTGTCACAGCCCTTTGGCAAATCTCTATCTCTAAAAATGTTTACATTACATCTCATAACAGCAGCAAAATTACAGTTATGAAGTAGCAACAAAAATAATTTTATGGTTCGGGGTCACTACACATGGGAACTGTATTAAATCCCTCAGCTGAGGATTCACTGAAATAGTGCATAATAAATAAACGAAGCCTGGGATGAAGTTCAGTGGTAGAGCCCCTGTCTAGAATCCCCCAGTGAGGGGCTGGGGTGTGGCTCAGTGGTAGAGCTCCTGCCTAGAATCCCCCAGTGAGGGGCTGGAGGTGTGGCTCAGTGGTAGAGCCCCTGTCTAGAATCCCCCAGTGAGGGACTGGGGTGTGGCTCAGTGGTAGAGCCCCTACCTAGAATCGCCAGTGAGGGGTTGGGGTGTGGCTCAATGGTAGAGCCCATGCCCAGAATCCCCCAGTGAGGGCTGGGGGTGTGGTTCAGTGGTAGAGCTCCTGCCTAGAATCCCCCAGTGATGGGTTGGGGGTGTGGCTCACTGGTAGAGCCCCTGCCTAGAACACCCCAGTGAGGGGCTCAGGGTGTGGCTCAGTAATAGAGCCCCTGCCTAGAATCTCCAGTGAGGGGCTGGGGGCGTGGATCTGAAATAAAACATTTGTCTAGACCCTACCAGAGTGGGATTGAGAGTTGGCTCAGTGATAGAGTCAAAGAGATCTATGAAATTGACAAATTTCATCCCTATCCACCCCATTCTCATTGAAAGAATCCACTAAGACCTAAAACCAAGCAAAGTTCCTTTTCCTTCCTCAAAGCTAGGTCCTTGCTTGGAGACAGCCTGTTCCAACCACTCACATGTTTCATTGACATTGAATCACCCCATGGCATTATTCAACAGACTAACCCGAGCATGTTGGTTACTGTGCAATTTTTATTAAGAAGTTAATGTCTTAAAGCATCATCTTAGTAAGGGCCAGTCTTAGTAATAAAAGATTTGTAACTGGGCATGGGAACCAAGCCTTGAATTCCAGCACTCAGAAAACAGAAAACAGAGGCCAGCCTGACCTACACAGCAATTTCCTGGACAGCCAGGGCTACAGAGAGACCCTGTCTCAAAAAAAAATCTGTGTGTATATGCACACACATGGGCACAAGTGTGTATGTGTGTGCATGTGTGTGTAAGTGTACGCATATGTGCACATGCATGAATGCATTTGTGTATTCAATGTTAACCAAAATGCACGTGTAAAGGTAAAAGTCAAGCTGCAGGAGTCAGTTCTATCCTCCCACCATGTGGGCTCTGGGCTCAGACTCTGGCTTGGCCATCTCAACAGCTAACAAGCATTCAGGGTTTCTCTGTGTAACAAACAGCTCTGACTGTCCTGGAACTCACTTTGTAGACCAAGCTGGCCTCGAACTCAGAGAGATCCACCTGCCTCTGCCTCCTGAGTGCTGGAATTGAAGGTGTGCGCCACCACTGCCCGACTATGTTTATGGTTCTTGACCAAGCCACTGACCTGCCTGCCACACCACTCAGTTTGTGAATTCTATACATGGAAAAGTAGCATTTAAAAAACATGGTGCTAAGGGAAAGATAGAAAAATATACAGGCAGGTAAAGAAAGCAAAAATGGGCTTCTGCTAGGGTTGTGTCCTTTCTTGTGAGAAAGGCTTAAAGGATATGGCCGGCTCAGGGTCAAATACCTAGGCAAGATAAAATGGGAGAACCCAGTGGTTTTATAAAATGCCTTGGGCCGGAGGTGGTGGCACACGCCTTTAATCCCAGCAGTCGGGAGGCAGAGGCAGGCATATCTCTGTGAGTTCGAGGCCAGCCTGGTCTATAAGAGCTAGTTCCAGGACAGGCTCCAAAGCTACAGAGAAAACCTCTCTTAAAAATCAAAAAATAAAATAAAATAAAATGCCTTGGACAGACTCCCAACTCAGAGATATGTCAGCCTGCCTCAATAAAACCACATCCGTCCGTCCCCCCAACCCCGCCCCTACACACATATACACTCTTTTGTCTCCCTCAGTTAATTCTTTTCCTGTCCCACAAATGAACTCAGCTAATGCCAGAATCTGTTACTAATGAAGGGGCCTCAAAGATGGATCAGCGCTGAGGAACCTATACTGCTTTCCAAGAGAACCTGAATTTGGGTTCCCAGTACCCACGTGGAGTGATTCACAACTGCCTGGGACTATGTCTAGTAGATCCGATGCCCTTTTGGGGCACGTGCATGTACACACACACACACAAACAAACAATTTAAAAATAAAATTAGAGGCCCGTTTGGTTTGCTGGGTTTTTTTTGTTTGTTTAGTTTTTAAACTACGTTTGATTCTTGCCTTACCATTCATAATTTAGCAGTCTTGAACAAGTCACTTCATTTCTCTGGGTCACCTGTAAACGAGGCTCTCCGTGGAAATTTAAAGACATCATTTGAGCAAAACCTTTGGCGCAACCCCCCAAACCCCCCATATAATTGCGCAACCCCCATTATAGGAGACGGGAGTATGACAAGTTCTGACTGCAGAGGCAGGAGATCCAAGAGTTAGTGTGGCAAGCAGAAGTGGCTGTGAAATTTCCGGGACATTATTCTTCGCCGGCCAGCCTACCCTTGCCCACAGAGGCACCAAACAAGCTTGGCGCCCTAACTTGCTCCTCCAGCTCCCTGAAGCCTGTGATTTCATGCAGCGTAATGTTTCAACATCGGACTACATTTCCCAGCATGCATTTCCAGTTAGGTCCTCAAGAGACTATCCCGCGAACCTTTACCGAACCGCTTTAGGAGTTCCGGGCCGTAATCTCATTCATTCAGCTCCTATGTTTCTTTTGGTTAAACGTGTCAGTTGACGTCAATCCCAAACTGAGCCGGGATCCTACAGGGTCTGTGGGAAGCGCTGGTGCCTTCTCCCCGGTAGGAGATAGGGTCTAAGGCCGCGGGGTTGTGTGGCCTGGCACGAACCCAAAACCTCGCAGCCTGGAACTACATCTCCCAGGCGGCATTGCGTCGGCGGCCGGGACACGTCAGTGGACACCGCCAAGAGCCCCCGGGGGTGTGGGGGGGGAGAGGGACCTGGGGGCCGACCGGGAGCCGGCTGAGGAAGATGGGGACCACCCGTCCGTTCCTCGCGTGAGGAGGCCGAGGGGCGCGCCACCCCATCCCGGGGCGGCCGCCCCCGGGGTGCCGCCATCCCCGCCCGGCCCTGCGGTCGTGGCTGGGGATGCGGAGCCGGGGGCCGCCGGTGGAGCTGCGCGGGGTGAGAGGCGCGGGGAGGGGCGGCCGCTTGCTGCCCTCGGCCTCTGCCTCCGCCGGCGGGCCCCGCTCAACCCGGCCCTCCTTGCGCCCTGACATCTGTGGTGACAGGTGAACCTGTCGCCTCTCTGCACAGCTGAATCCGAGGGGACGGACCTGTCCTTTGAAAAAGGGTTTTGGGTTTTTATTTCAGTTCTTATCCCCCACTCCCGGTTCCAGCGGAGGTCCTCCCCCAGCCATGGTCCCCAGGAGCCCCCGGGGGTCTGCAGGGATTGCCTCCCACCCCGGCCTCTCCACCCCGCGCTCAGCATCCCGCGGGCAGCCTGCGTGAAGCGGCCTCCCGCAGCCCCCGGCCCCTCCCCCATGGAGGAGGACGAGGGGGCGGCGGCCAGAGAGTGGGGCGCGACCCCCGCGGGGCCGGTGTGGACCGCCGTGTTCGACTACGAGGCGGTGGGCGACGAGGAGCTGACCCTGCGGAGAGGCGACCGCGTCCAGGTGCTTTCCCAGGACTGTGCGGTGTCTGGAGATGAGGGCTGGTGGACAGGGCAGCTGCCTAGCGGCCGTGTGGGCGTCTTCCCCAGCAACTACGTGGCCCCCGCCGCACCCGCCGCACCCACAGGCCTCCAGCTGCCCCAAGAGATCCCCTTCCACGAGCTGCAGCTGGAGGAGATCATCGGTGTGGGGGGCTTTGGCAAGGTCTATCGTGCCCTGTGGCGCGGCGAGGAAGTAGCGGTCAAAGCCGCCCGGCTGGACCCTGAGCGGGACCCAGCAGTGACAGCGGAGCAGGTGCGCCAGGAGGCCCGGCTCTTTGGAGCCCTTCAGCACCCCAACATCATTGCCCTGAGGGGCGCCTGCCTCAGCCCCCCAAACCTCTGCCTAGTGATGGAGTATGCTCGGGGAGGTGCATTGAGCAGGGTGCTGGCAGGTCGCCGGGTGCCTCCTCATGTGCTGGTCAACTGGGCTGTGCAGGTGGCTCGGGGCATGAACTATCTACACAATGATGCCCCTGTGCCCATCATTCACCGGGACCTCAAGTCCATCAACAGTAAGTGCTATCCTCTCTCCCAAAACTCTTCGGCTGAACCTTGTGAGGCCAAGCCCAGGTGGCACCAGATGGCACTATGCATGGGGCAAGTAGGGGCGGCAATAGACTGTCAGGGCCAGGTGAGGGAGGCTTTGTTCCTATTAAGAAGAAAAAGGAGGCTTTGAAAAGTTGAAAAATAGACAATCTTTCAGGCTGTAGTCACAGTGGGCCAATGGTTGTGTATCCGTGAACTATGACAATCCCTGTGTTTGCTGCCACTTGCAGAGCCTGTCCTCATGATACCCACCACCTGGTCATGGCACCAGTCTACCAGGCAGAAATAAATAGAACCTAGCTTAGTTGGAGCCAGGGTTTTGCAAGCCTGTCTCTACTAACATTTGTGGCCTTTCATTGGTGGGAGGAATGTCCTGTGCATTTTAGGTTGTTTAGTGGAATCTTCGATCTCTCCCCACAAGAGGTCATTAGTACTCTGCACACCTGCTCCCTACTCTCAAAACCAACAGTGTCTCCAAACACTGCCTTGTGTCCCCTGGAAATGGGGATGGAGTGGGGCAAATCACCTCAACTGAAAACCACCGTTTGAAATGCTGCTGCTTCTCCAGAAGAGTGTGGCTGATATAAAAGCTACCAGGCTGCCCTGCCAATCAACGGGATCTACAAAGCTGATTGGTTGGTTGAATCAACAGTGGGCCAAATAGACAAGAAGGTCCCTAGAAATCATATTGAGACCAAAAAAGATCTCAAGGCATCAGCAAATATTAATGGAGTCGCTAGTAAGTTAGGCCCTCTTCAAGCACCAAGACATCATGGTTTCTTTCCTGGATAGTTCTCATAGATGACACAGTACTTTCATTCATCCTAGATCATTCTGGTGTGCTGAGTGCTAGATACTCCTCCCTAGCTCTCCCATCCTTGCTGAGCCTCATTTCATGCTCCTTCGTTTTTATTTTTTAAATCGATGGCCTCCTTATTGTATTTGGTATTTACAAGTCCAGATCATGTGCAGGAGGGTTGTACAGCAAATAAGGCCAGTGTGTCCCCTGCCCTCAAGTGGGTCATACTAAAGCCAGGAATATGAGAATCCCCCTTTGCCTTCAATGCTCACCCTTTGGCGATTCCTTTTTAGCTATTGGCTTATATGTTCATATTTGTTTGAATCCACTCAACTGTTTTTGTAAGCTTGTTGCCATGTCACCAACTACAACCTTAAGCCCCTAGAAGAGAGGGCTGAGTGGTCCTCGTCCTCTGTGCCTGGCATTCATACATTCCACAGAGAGAGTGACCATGTACCCATGACCTTCTCTGGCCTATGTCCAGTCTGGGAGACTCAGCAAAATAGATGCCCACATTCTAGTGCTTCTAAAATGCTGGGTGAGTGGCAGCAGGGCCTCTGGCATGCTCTTGTTACAAACTGCAGATCCTTGGCCCTTCTTCACCAAGAGGATCCACGGTATACCTCTAATACAACCAGGACAAGGTGGCTGGGCTCCCAAGACCAGGGCTTCTTCTAGGACAGTAAAGGACATGGGCTCCTGCAACAGTGTCCCTATAGCCTTTCCCAAGAAGTCCCTCATCTGATGTCATTTGTTCTTTGCTTCAGTAATTCATTCATTTGTTTGAATTGCTTTATTTATCATTGGGGATGGGTGTACACATCACCATGCATGTGTGGAGGAGAGCACAGCTTGCAGGAGTCACTTCTTCCACCATGAGGGCTCTGAGGACGGAACTCAGGTCATCAGTCTTGGTGGCAACTACCTTTACTCGCTCAGCCATCTTGATGGCCCATTTGTTTTAGTTCTGATGTTTGGTTTGGTTTTTGAGATGGGGAATTGCTACGTAGCCTAGGCTGGCTTTGAAGTTGCAAACCCACTACCTCCACCTCCCAAGTACTGGAGCTATAGGTGTGTACTACCAAGCCTGACTTAATTTAGGTATTCTTAAGGATTTATCCTTGGCTCTAGGATTATAGAAGAGACTAGGGACAGCTGGGTATAGTGGCACATGCCTGTAATCCCAGCATTAGAAGATGGAGGCAAGAGAATTGCCATAAGTTTGAGATCAGTCTGAGCTACATAATGAGAAATAACCAGCATAATGGCTATCCAGGCAAAGGCACTTGCTGCCAATCCTGGCAACTTGAGTTTACTCCCTGGGAACATGGATGGAAGAACCTGTACACAGAAAATAGATGGAGAAAGGTATTTTTAAAGGTATTTTTTTAATAAAGGAAAAGAAGAGCCAAGTATGATATTGTAAGACTTTAATCCCAGTACTTGGGAGACAGAGGCAGGCAGATCTCTGTTAGTTCAAGGCCAGCCTGGTCTACAGAGTGAGTTCCAGACAGCCAGGACTAACTACCTGTCTCCAAAAAAAAAGAAAAAAAAAGAGGAGGAAAATCCTGCCCTTTCCCAAAGTGAAATTTTTATTCTAATAAGCAAGACTAGCTGATTGATTGATTGATTGATAATCAATCCACCTATAGATATGGGGATGATAGATACACACATACACACACATATATGTCCAGGGCCCATAGATAGACGAAGGATAGGAAGAGAGAGAGAGGAAAAAAGGAAGATAGATACCAGATTTTCAGAAAGTAACAGCAGCTCCCAGGGAATTGCGACAAATTCAGAGTAAGACAGTGATTTTTAGAATTGATGGTCGGGAAAGACAAACATGGGGTGGGGACGACTGAGCGAAAAGAACTCATGTTTACAAAGAAAGGTCAGGAAAGCAGGGCAAATGTGAGGTGGGAAGAGTGTGCTTCAGTGGAGAAATAGTAAAATTGGCAGAGCTAGGGACTGGCCTAGAACCCCAGTACTTGGGAGGCTGCAGCATGCAGACTGCTGCAGATTTGAGGCCAGGCTGGGCTATAGTGAGACCTCTCACAACAGCAAAACCCAGGCTAGAGGCTGCATAGGCAGCTCCGTGGTTAAGTTTAAAACAGAGGCTTCTCTTGCAGAAGACCTGGCTCCATGGCTTCAGTTCCCAGCACCCACATGGTGCCTCACAAACTTCTGTGACTCCAGGCCCAGGGGTTCTACACTCTCTTGGGGGCTCTTTGAGCACCAGGCATGCACATGTTGAACCTATACACATATTGGCAAATGTATACATTAAGAGTTTTAAAAAATATATCAAGCTGAGGCTGTAGCATGGTCTTAAAGTGCTTGTCTCATGCATGAGGCCTTGGGTTTAATACCCATGACTCACACATGCACAAACGTGAAAAGCATAAACTGTCTCAGCATTGAGACATGGGGCGTGAATGGCAAAGCTAGCTCAAGTCTTTGTTGTGTTGTCTAGACAGCCCTATGCTTTTGGTCAAGTAACTTCTCTAAGATTTGGTTCCCTCGGCAGTAAAAATGAGCTATGAGGGGCTGGAGGAATGACTCAGAATTTAAGAGCACTGACTGTTCTTGCAGAGGACCCAGGTTAAATTCCCAGCACCCATATTGTGGCTCACAAGTGTCTGTAACTCTGCTGGGCAGTTGTGGCGCACACCTTTAATCCCAGCACTCGGGAGGCAGAGGCAGGTGGATCTTTGTGAGTTCGAGACCAGCCTGGTCTACAAGAGCTAGTTCCAGGACAGGCTCCAAAGCTACAGAGAAACCCTGTCTTGAAAAACCAAAAACCAAACCAAAACAAAACAAAAAAAACCCACCAACTATCTGTAACTCTAGTTCCAGGTTACCCAACACCCTCATACAGACAAAACACCAATGCACATTTAAAAAAGGAATTATGAGTCTATTCTTAGAAAGGATTTAGCCCCAGTGTAGACACTAGCCACAGCTATTATCACTGTTAGATGACCCACTGCCTCCAGTCAGCTAGAACTATTCTGTATGCTTGGTTGTATCAGTCAGTCTTGATCACAGTGATGCTGCATAACAAACCACACCCAAAACTCAAGTGTGCCCCTTTCCCCTGGCTAGCAGCGCGGAGGCCGCACGATGCCTGGAGTTACTGTAAAAGACGTTAACCAGCAGGAGTTCGTCAGAGCTCTGGCAGCCTTCCTCAAAAAGTCCGGGAAGCTGAAAGTCCCCGAATGGGTGGACACAGTCAAGCTGGCCAAACATAAAGAGCTTGCCCCCTATGATGAGAACTGGTTCCACACACGAGCTGGGGCCGCAAGCTAACACCTCAGGGACAGAGAGATCTGGACAGGATTGCCGGACAGGTGGCAGCTGCCAACAAGAAGCATTAGAACAAAGGATGCTGGGTTAATAAATTGCCTCATTCATAAAAAAAAACAAAAAAACTCAAGTGTGTAAAAACAGCTGCTTGTTACTGTCTGTATTCTTATAGCTAGACAGGGAGCAAAATGATTTAGTGGGGCTTGGGTAGAAGGATTCTACTCATAAGTGTTTCCCATCTCCTTTGGACCAGTGGGGTACTTAAAGCATGTTATTACGGCGGTGGCAGAAGTTCTAGAGGCCAAGATTTACCAGAGGTCTCTTGCAGGCTATGCCTGGATCTGGCCTGTCATGCTCATTTCATTCTGTTGGTATTTTGAAACAAAGTCTTGCTATATAGTCCAGATTTGCCTCTAACATATTATCCTCCTGCCTCAGGCTCCCAAATTCTGGGATTATAGGCATGTGCCACCATGCCCAACTGTGTCTGCCTTTTCCTTTAAAAGTATGTGGGGGGGGGTGAGGGAGAGAGGGAGACAGAGAATATGTGTATGTGTGCATGCAGGTAGTGCACACTCTTAATGGCTGAGCTATCACGATCCCCCCTCCCGTTTCTCTTGGCTAGCATAAGTAGTATGAATATCCTAGAGTTAAAGCATAGGGCGATACAGTCAGCCTGGTTAGTGAAGAAAGTAAACATGTGACTATATGGGGGGGTAGCACTCACTGGCTGCAGGAGGCCGCCCTCGGGAAGCCTGAAGGTTAGAAGCAATGGGGCACTTATGGTGTGCATGGCAAGAAAGAACTGTGCCAAGTGGGGACCCATAAGCTATTGAAGGGAAAGAGGAAGATAGAGGACTGGGACACCTGCAGCCTGGCAGGTCTTGGTGACTCACCCTTCTTCCACCCGCAGTCCTAATCCTGGAGGCCATTGAGAACCATAACCTCGCTGATACGGTGCTCAAGATCACAGACTTCGGCCTTGCCCGAGAATGGCACAAGACGACCAAAATGAGTGCCGCAGGGACCTACGCCTGGATGGCTCCCGAGGTTATCCGCCTCTCCCTCTTCTCCAAAAGCAGCGATGTCTGGAGGTGCTGAGAGGCTGGCAGGTGTCCTCAGGGAGGGGGAGGAGGAACTGGTTGGGGGACATCTGTGGGAGACCAGTGACCAAGCACTTAAGTGTTCCTGCGGTTGAGGCAGGTTCTGAGGAAGGATTTGAACCTGAATAAAAGATTTCAGAAGAAGCCAGGAGGTGGTGGCGCACACCTTTAATCCCAGCACTTGGGAGGTAGGGGCAGGTAGATCTCAATGAGTTCTAGGCCAACCTGGTCTACAAAAGTGAGTTCTGGGCCAGCCAGGACTGTTACACAGAGAAACCCTGCCTCAAAAAAACAAGAAACAAAAGCAAACAAACAAAATTTTAGAAGAAATAGATATTAGCACTAAAGGGCTCCTTAAACACCATCTACCACACAGCCCTTGAATTGGGTAGTTGAGGCCCTGGATGCAGCTATTCATTCTTCTAGCTACACAACTGTCTAGCGATACAACAATCAGCAAACAAAAAGAACCCCGCCTGGTAGCATAGGTCTATTATCCCATCTACTCAGGAGGCTGAGGCAAGAGGAGTGCAAGTTCAATGCCTGCTTGGGCAAACCTAGTGAGAGCTTGTTTCAAAATCAAAATAAAAAGGTTAGTGGATGTAGTTCAATAGTAGAGCACAAGCTGGAATCCTCTAGTGATGGACTGAGAGCAAGACTCCGTGATAGCTCTCCTAAAATTCACAATGAAAGGCTAAAAGCGTGGCTCAGTGGTAGAGCCCCTGCCTAGAATCCCCAGAATCCCCCAGTGAGGGGCTGGGGTGTGGCTCAATGAGAGCATACTTGCATAGCTTGCTGCAGTGCCTTGAGTTCAATCCTCAGTAACACAACCCTCAGGGTTAGTAACAAGAAATGTAAAGAGAATTGTAAAATGGGGGGCACTAAGGAGACAATCAGTCAGTAATAATGTCCTCCATACAAGCATGGCAGCCTGAGTTTAACCCCCAGCGCCCACCCACATGAAAGCTGGTAATCACAGCATCATTGAGGAGACAGGCAGGGATCCCTGCAGTTTGCAGTCTAACCTAATCCACAAGCTGAAGTTCTCAGTGAGAGACCCTATCTCAAAAAACAAAACCAGGGACCCAAGCACGGTGGTGCACGCCTTTAATCCCAGCACTTGGGAGTCAGAGGAAGGTGGATCTCTGTGAGTTCAAAGCCAGCCTGGGGTACAGAGTGAGTTCCAGGATAGCCAGGGCTATAGAGAGAGACTTTGTTTCAAAAATAACAAAACAAACAAAAAAACCCAAGTGGGTAGCTCCTGAGAATGACAGCTGAGATTTACCCCGGCCTCCATATGCACACACATTTGCACACACCCATACATGAGCAGGCACACACTCAACACAAAACCAACTTTTAAAGAATTGCTCGATCTAGTGATGCACACCTTTAATCCCAGCATCAGGCTACAGAGGCAGGTGGATGGATCTCTGCAAGTTTAGACCAGCCTGGTGTACACATAGCCTGTTCCAGGCCAGCCAGGGATACATAGTGAGACCTTGTCTTTTGGACAAAATTGTGAAATAATTGTAAAGGTCAGGAAAGTGTTTGTGTGTAAAGATGTAGGGGTGAACTGGGAAGTGCCTCTTTGTCTCAGGACCGCTGTGGTGAACTGAGTTCTAAAGGACAAGGAGCAGCTAAACAATCCGGGTACCACAAAGCAGGTGCTGAGCTAAGAGTGTTCCAGAATGTGGAACTGCAGCAGAGCAGGAAGGGGCTGAGGAAGGAACCTGTGGCTGAGGGACACCCTGGGTATTGCTCTAAGGTGCAATGAATGCTAGCCATTGGGACAGTTATGAATACATAGTCTCATTGGAGTCACATCCTGGTGTCTCCATTGACTGTCAGTCACTAGTCAGGTTGCAAGTTGTTCAAGCCACAAAGTAATGTATTTGGAGCAGAGCCAAGTCAGACAGGAGTTCCCACTGGTTCTCTGGCTCAGCCGCTGTTTGGTGAAGGTCTAGCCACCTTTGTATGTGTGGCCAAATCTTTGGGAGGCCCTGGTGATAAGGTGCCCCAGCCTCACAGGCTCCTTCTGGCTGTGTTCCTGAATAAGGTGGTGGTGTCACAGGTCAGGACACCAGATGCTCATGTGTCCCAGCCACCAGGTATCAGTAGCACTCCTCGGTCCAAGTAGCAATCAAAACCTACCCTGTCGGCTTCCACACGGGGGTGGTGGACGTCATGATCCAGAATGGCTGTTTGAGCTCCAGGCTTGTACCCACGTTCCAACCAGAAAGGAGAAGAAAGGGGGTGCCCTTTGCCATTGAGGATGGCAAGATGGGATCCTGTCAGTGCCTTCTGCCTTGAAGCTTTGTTGTAAGGATGACTAAGCGTGCCTAGGACAGTGGGGTGAGTCTGGAATCGTCCTACCTTATGTTGACAGGGAAGGGTCAAGGAAGGCTTTCTGGCAGAGGGGGCAACCTCAGCAGAGACTTGAAGGACAGAGTTAAAATACAGAAAGGGAAGAGTGTTCTTGACAAAAGGCATAGCGTATACAATGGTCAGAGGTTTGGAAGAGCCTGGCTGTTTAGAGATAACACTACAAGGGTCATCAAAGGTCAGTGCGTAGGATGTGTGCTTCCAAGCATGGTGGCATACATCTGTAATTACACAAGGCAGAAGACTTGAAGTTCAGGGTCATCATGGACGTACAGTGAGTGCCAGGTTGGCCTTGGCTATGGTGAGACTAAGTTGCATCAGAGGTGGAGGAAGAGGAGGCTGCAGCTGCTGCTGCTGTGGCAGATGCTGGGCTGTGTCTGAGTGCTTGCCTAGTATGCATGAGGTCCTAGATTGAATCCTCAACAGTTTTTAAGATCTGATTTTAGCCTCTACAAGATTGCTCAGTGGGTAAAGATGTTTGCCACCAAGGTTGACAGCCTGAGTTAGATCCTGGGACCCACATGGTAGGAGAGAACCAACTCCCGCAAGTTGTGCTCTGCCCTCCATATGTGCGCCATGCCCCTCATCCACAACAAAGCAGTTTTTAAAGAGACAAATAAATGATGACTTCATTAAAAAATGTGGCTCTGGGTACAGTGTTGCTCCCTTTTAATCCTAGCATTTGGGAGGCGGAGGCAAGTGGATCTCTGAGTTGAGGCCAGGCTGGTGACATCGTGAGTTCCAGGCCAGCTAGAACTACAGGGACTCTATAAAAATAAAAATAAATAAATTAAAATAGGCAGGATTTCCCAGTAGGCATTGGGGTCCCACGGGGTCCCACTCTAGTTTTGAGTAGGGGCCAGAAAGTAGTCAGAAAACATTGGGAGACAAGTCTGTCTGCCTTCTAAAGAATAAACCTGTGGGGGTCAAATTATGCTCTTGTGGCCTCCCCAGCTAGGCTGGAAGTAGGAGTAAGGGAGGGCTGGAGTACAGGTGAAGACTGGGGTGGGCTATGGCATCACCCTCCCTCTCCCTGCCTGCAGTTTCGGGGTGCTGCTCTGGGAGCTGCTGACCGGGGAGGTCCCCTACCGAGAAATCGACGCCTTGGCCGTGGCTTACGGTGTGGCTATGAACAAGCTGACGCTACCCATCCCCTCCACGTGCCCCGAGCCCTTTGCCCGCCTACTGGAGGGTGAGCCAGGGCCCTGTGGAGAGGGTAGGCTCAGCTTTGGGGACAGGGTCCCATGGGCCACACCTCTCCCCTTTATACCATCCTTGCATTCCAGTGGGCCTAGGAATGGGGGAGAAGGCTCAGGAACCCAGGGGTCCTATGGATGTCATCCCCATCATTGCTTCCATGGCTCCCAGACCCATGTGAGCACCTGAGGGCATGGGACACTGGGGTTCCTGTCTGACCCTGGATCCCTCCAAGGAATCTGAGATTCTCCCCATTGTCTCCCGTGGCATGTTAACAGGAACTTAGGTAAGTCTTGCCTTGCCCTGAGCGTGGATGCTGACCCTTACCCCACTTCCTTCCCACACCAGAATGCTGGGACCCAGACCCTCATGGGCGACCAGATTTTGGCAGCATCCTGAAGCAGCTGGAGGTCATCGAACAGTCGGCCCTGTTCCAGATGCCGCTAGAGTCCTTCCACTCGCTTCAGGAAGACTGGAAGCTAGAGATTCAGCACATGTTCGATGACCTTCGGACCAAGGAGAAGGTGAAGGCAGGAGACAAGGGTGGGATGCAGCAGGATCCCGGCTCTGATGCCCTGGGCAGCTCAGAATCCAGGCTTCCTGAAACCCCTTACTCCTTTTGGGTCCATGCAGGGTGTTTTGCATATATAGACAGTTTCCTGTTGGTGGACTAAAAAGAAAAAGGCCGCCTGTACTTGTACTTACAGGTGATACTGCATGCTGTCTGGGATTGGCTTTAAGTATGATAGCAAACATTAAGAGAGGGTGAAAGAAAGGAACAGACTTGGAAGGTGTAGGTGACTGTTGAAGTGAGATAATGGGTAATAGGTGTGCCGTTCTCAGTTTGGGGGCCTATTTTAAGTTTTCCTCTGTTTGCTTTTGTGGATGCTTGTTTACCAAAGGACAGTTTACTTAACAAACCAGAGCTGTGAAGGCGGTAGGGATATAGCTGGGGTTTAGAGCGCTTGCCTGGCATGCTCAAAACCCTGGATTCCAGCACAGCACAGCATAAAGCAGGCATGGTGATGCATGCTGCCCTCTATTATGTAATGAGTTCTCAAAAAAAAAAAAGCAAAGAAAAAAGAAAGAATAAGCCCCCTGTTTGGCGCTAACTCAGCCCCCTGCCCTGCCTCTCACCTTAGCTAGTTAAGTATGAACTGGAGTGTGAACCCTGAGCCTGGTGCCCACAAGACCCAACTGCCCCAGAACCACGGGCGGGTGGGCCCCAGCAGCTAGGCCCCGCCCCTAGACCCGCCCTTCTCCCTCCAGGAGTTGCGTAGCAGAGAAGAGGAGTTACTGAGAGCCGCGCAGGAGCAGCGTTTTCAGGAAGAGCAGCTGCGGAGACGCGAGCAGGAGCTGGCAGAACGAGAGATGGACATCGTAGAACGCGAGCTGCATCTGCTCATGAGCCAACTGAGCCAGGAGAAGCCCAGGGTCCGCAAACGCAAGGGCAACTTCAAGCGCAGCCGCTTGCTCAAGCTGCGGGAAGGCAGCAGCCACATCAGCCTGCCATCTGGTACCACCCGGTCCCCTGAGCGCCAGAACCTTCTGGGTCTCCATAGAGAGTTGCTTGATTTGTTTAAACAATTATCTGAGCCAGAGTATCGTACATGCTAGGCAAGTTTGTTTTTCCACCGAGCTAAACCCTCAGCACCTTAAAGTTTTTTTCTGTTGCAAATGCATCATACCCCAAAAAGCGTGGTGTGGAGGCTCATACTTGTCATCCCAGCATCCAACCTGAGACTGAGGCAGGAGAATCACTACGAGCTCAAGGCCAGACTGGGCCATCCTGGTTAAGGGTTGAGACTCTCAAAAAGAAAACAAAAGACTTAATTCCCTACCTAGCACACGTGACTGAGGTTAAGTCACAGACCGTGACCGGTCACAGTACCAGCCAGTGGAGATAGAGCCACGTGCATAACATTCGGCAGCCACATTGAAAAGGTGAAAAGAAGCCAGGCATGGTGGAGGCAGGAGGATTAGGAGTTCAAGATTGTCTTCCCGGTATAACAAATTGGAAATCAATTTAGGCTACATATGACCCTGTCTTAAATCACAATACAAAGAAACTATGGGACAATAGCTGTTTTATTCAGCCCAATATAGCTATATAAGCTTTATTTTAAAAAAAACACATAAGATGTTGCTTTCTTGTTTTCACACTGAATCATTGAGATCCAGTGTGTTTTATATTTATAGCACATCTTGATCTAGCTGTTACGTTTCCAGGTCAGGCATGATGGCACCTACCTACAATACTAGCCCCGAGAAGGCAGAGGCAAATGGTCAATTTGAGGCCAGCCTGGGACAGAGAGAGAGTTTAGGGCCAGTCTGAGCTACAAGCAAGACCATATCCAGAACTAAAACAGGTGCTAGGCCAGAGGCTCAGAGAGGGGTTGGGGGTGTGGCTCAGGGGTAGAGCACTTGCACTAATAGGTGCAGAGCCCGAGGTTACCCCCCAGCACTGATCTGGGAGCCGGGGCATGTAGCTCAATGTTTGGGTACTTGCCCAGCATGCAGAGGACCCTGACACTGCAAATATTTGTGTATTTTTTAAAATTTATACTAGTATTTTATAAAAGTTACAAGTTGACAAAAGTAGACTCGCCTGCCCAGTTTGTTTCCAGCATGCTTCAGTACCTCCAGCAACCAAATATACTATCTTTCTTAAACCTAGTCACAAGTGAATATTCAACTCCACTCCCTCAGGTGCCCCAAGTGCTCCATGCTCACATAGTATTTAACTGCTGCCCTGGCGGATTTGAAGCCTCCCTAAGTTTATTCATTCAGGAAGAGCCTAAGAATCTCCATTTCAAGAGAATTCCATCTGCTCTGGGTGTTGATGAGTCTGGGACTTTTGAGATCCAGTGCATTAAGCAGTGACCAGTGCTACATGCCCCCTGCTGTCAGTTCCTGTTTCTGCAGAGGAACTTTCTCTCTGCTTACCATAATGCCATGTACTTAGGAACGCCTCTTTCTTCTTTCAGGATTTGAACATAAGATCACCGTTCAGGCCTCTCCTACCCTAGACAAGAGGAAAGGATCCGATGGGGCCAGCCCTCCTGCCAGCCCCAGCATCATTCCCCGCTTGAGGGCCATTCGCTGTGAGTATACACAAGGCCCTCACAGTCAGTCAGAAAACCCTCTGAGTATATGACTGGCATTCCTGGTTCTCGTCAGGGGCAACAGGTAACAAATACATCACTAAACAGCATCCTTTCCAGGAACAGAGTAGACGATAAGACATTGGTGCTGGGAGTTATGTACAGCTCAGGGGTAGAGCCTATACTTAGCATATTATGAAACTTTGTTTGCTGTCCCAGCACCAAAAATAGAGAGGGAGAATGTATTAGAGTTCCCCAGAGAGATTACATCGGGAGACTATAGTTAAGAGGGTTGGATCAGAGTTATAGACCCTGGCGTATATATCCATCCTGCAAGCTGGAAGAACAGAAATATGCTACTCAACACCACACCCACATCCAAAGTCAAGCGGACTCAGGGATGGCAGTTCAAGCTCAAGTTCCAAAAGCAGGCTCGCCCCCTGCCTCTTTGTTCTGTTTGGGCCTGGAGTGGACGGAATACGGTCACCCTCATGGGAGAAGGTAGATCGTTTACCCTGTCTGCTCAAATGCTCATTTTCCCCAGAACCACTTTTGCACACCTAGAAATGGGAGGTGGGCAGCATTCTGGGCATCCTCAGCCCAGGAGAGGGGAGGCCACAAAAAGACTGATGCTGCACAGCTGGAGGTCCTGAGCTGAGGGCTGACGGTGCCTAGAGTGAAAGAATCGGTGCGCCCCATGGGAGGAATGGTGGCCCTGCAGAAGGCATAGCAGAGGCAAGGCTAAAATCAGAGTGGCATGGTCCAGCCTCGAGGCCAGCTTGGCAGAGGAAGCAGGGGAAGGAATGTTCTGTGGAGAGGGGATGCAGGGCAGAACATACAGCCCTGGAGACACAAAGAATCTGATTTTAAAAACTGTATTTTTTTTTAAAGATTATATTATTTATTTTTATTTCTTGGGTGTGGGTGTTTTGCCTGCTTCTGTGACTATGTACTATGTGCATGCAGTTCCTGCAGAAGCCAGAAGAGGGAGTCAGATCCCCTCAGAACTGGAGTTACAGATGGCTTTAAGCTGTCATGTAGGTGCTAACACACAAACCAAGATCCTCTGAGAGAGCAGCCAGTGTTCTTAACCCCTGAGCCATCTCTCCAGCCCCTGATTTTTTAAAAATGTTTGGCAGTGCTCAAGGCCTTGTGTGTGTAAAGCATGTGTTCTTCAACTAAGCTTTGCCCGTGCCGTTGGTGGTGCTGGCGTGCGTGTGTGAAGTTGTGGATGTATAGGTGTGCCTGTGTCCAATTACGCATACGCATAAGATGGGAAATGGAGGAGTTACCTTAAAAGTTGACTTAAGGATAAAGTTGTTCCTAAAACCAATTCATACTAGGTCAGCCCTTCTGTTCTTCATGTACCCAGATACTTGGGGGTACACTTGAATGGGAACCACCCAGATTTCATTGTTAGCAGGGGTGGAGGAATCTATGTTATTTGCAGAGGGGAAGTCCATGTAGCCTGGCATAGGGGGTCTGGGTTGCTAGGTGTATTGTTTGGAGGCGAAGGGGTGAGGCTGCCAGGTGCATCAGTACAAGGGGAGCGTGCAGAACCCAATCAGTGTAATCCCAAACTACTAAACTTGTCCCTTTGTTTGCCTGACTCAGGATCTCGCGTAGCCCAGACTGTCCTGGAGCTTACTGTGTAACTAGGATGACCTTGAACTCCTGATCCTTCCTCCTCCACCTCCTTGGTTTCTGAACTGTAGGCACATGCCACCATGCTCAGTTTACACAGTGCTGGGGGCAAACCCAGGGCTTCATGTAGAAGAGGAAAACACTGCAAACTGAGCTTCATCCTGTTTTCTGTTGTAAGAGTCTCGCTCTGTCTTCCGGGAGAGTCTATAACTCATGCTTATCCCAGCTGTTATGTGTGTGCAGGCGGGTGGGTGCGCCTGCACCATGGCGTGTGTGTGAAGATCAGAGGACAACCTGGCAGGAATCAGCTCTCTTTCCACACAATAAGAGATAGTAGAACCAGGGCGAATTCAGGAGCATGGAGGAGAGACAGCTGCGGTCCCCAGAGCTCAGGGCTGTGCCAGCTAGAATGAAGCTGAAGCCTTGGTAGGGGAGTGAGGACATAGGTTCAGGAGTTGCAGGGGGGGGGTGTCTTAAGGAGAATCCAATTGCTGTGTTGGGTTTGAGGGGCCCTGATAGCAGTGGAACATTAGGGAAAGATTTATCGCAGAAGTAGCTATCAGAAAGGTCCCTAGGGTGACTGGGGTCTTTTCATGACTGACTTATTACTCCTCTCCACACAGTGACTCCCATGGACTGTGGCAGCAGCAGTGGCAGTGGAACATGGAGCCGAAGTGGGCCACCAAGGAAGGAAGAACTGGCTGGGGGCAAGAAGAAGGGCAGGACATGGGGCCCCAGTTCCACTCTGCAGAAGGAGCGGGCCGGAGGAGAGGAGAGGTATGGGCGCACAACTGCCTGCCCGCCCCTGTGCCTGCCTAACCCATGCCCTGACGCCGTCTCCCTGTGCCCCTGCAGGCTCAAGGCCCTGGGGGAAGGAAGCAAGCAGTGGTCCTCAAGCGCCCCAAACTTGGGCAAATCCCCCAAGCACACCCCCATGGCCCCAGGCTTTGCGAGCCTCAATGAGATGGGTAAGAGAGTGTGGGTGCTCCGGGGAGTGGAGGGGACAAGAGAAATCGTGGCCGAGGGAACAGCACTCAGGCCTAGGCGAGACATACCCAGAAGAAGAAACAGCAGCTGCTGGCCTGGGGGTTGGCGCTCATTTTCAGAAGCAAGGCTTTGGGGAGAGACTTGAGGATGACATCTAGTGGCATCTGGAGAGTGGGGATCTTGCTTTTGGAGGTCATTGGGGGAAGTCCTTGCCACCAGGTCTGGGGGAAGGTGAGGAAAGGTGGGATCAGCCGAGTGATGGACCTCTCCGGTTGCAGAAGAGTTTGCGGAGGCAGATGAAGGCAACAGCGTGCCCCCTTCCCCCTACTCCACCCCGTCCTACCTCAAGGTGCCTCTGCCCGCCGAGCCCTCTCCTTGCGCGCAGGCGCCATGGGAGCCGCCGGCTGCGACCCCCTCCCGGCCAGGACACGGAGCTCGTAGGCGCTGTGACCTGGCGCTGCTGGGTTGCGCCACGCTGCTGGGCGCCGTAGGCCTGGGCGCCGACGTGGCCGAGGCGCGTGCTGGGGACGGCGAGGAGCAGCGGCGCTGGTTGGACGGCCTCTTCCCACGTACTGGCCGCTTCCCTCGGGGTCTAAGCCCGACTGGGCGCCCCGGTAGTCGCCGCGATGACACAGCTCCAGGCCTGGGCCTGGCGCCCTCGGCCACCCTGGTGTCGCTGTCCTCTGTGTCCGATTGCAACTCTACGCGCTCCTTGCTGCGGTCCGACAGCGACGAGGCTGCGCCTGCCGTGCCCTCCCCGCTGCCCTCTCCCCCGGCTTCCTCACCCAGCACCAACCCCCTTGTGGACGTGGAGCTGGAAAGCTTCAAGAAGGACCCCCGCCAGTCGCTCACGCCCACCCACGTCACCGCCGCACATGCCGTGAGCCGCGGACACAGGCGGACCCCATCGGATGGGGCACTGAGGCAGCGAGAACCTCTGGAGCTCACTAACCAGGGTGAGTGAGGCCTGTACAAGCCACCCTTCACAGGCCACTGCCCTGTCTCCTTTGGAGCATGGGGAAGAAGCCTCTGTGTCCCCTGCCCTCATTGCTGGAGGCCTTGTGGGGCTTGGGATGCCTGAGACAGGATCAATTGGAGGTGACAGTATAACGCCTGCAAGGGCGGGTGGGTGACTTGATGGCGACTGGAAGCATGGGTAGCTATCGGCACTATCTTCTGTCTACTTATTTTTGCCAAAATGACGGCAGGTCAGGACTCGCTGTGCCCTGCCGCTGGCGGCCTCTGCTTTACAGCGCTGTGGTCAGATTTGAATCTCTCTGCTCCAGCAAGGTGCTGATCACTCTTCAGAGATGACCAGATGAGCTGGTGGCACTCACCTGGGAACCCCGCACTCAGGTCACCCTGGTCTACATACAGAGTTTGAGACTAGCCTTGGCTACATGAGACCCTGTCCCAAAGAGGGGAAAACTGGGCTGGGGCTGTTGCTCCTTTGGTAGAGTGATTGCCTAACACGTAGGATTTGATTCTCAAGACCACATAAAACTCAGTGTTTGCACAAACACTGGAACCCCTGCACTCTGGGGGCTGAGGCAGAAGGTTGGAGAGGCATTTAAGGTCATTCTCTGCTACACAGAGTTCTAGGCTACCCTGTTGCCAAGACCCAAAAAGACCATCTTCCGGATGAATGAGCCATTGGAAGCTGTGGGGACCTATTCAGGGTTCAAGTACAGGGCTCCTGATGGCTGTGGTCTTACTAGGAAGCAGGCAGAGCAAGATCTGAGAATTTTTCAAGAGAAGCCAGGAACACCACTATCCAAGGAGGGTTGTTGGCTTAGAAATGGCACCCTTTACCCCAACCCCTCACCCATGTGACCCTCTTTCCCTAGGTCCTCGAGACCCCCTTGACTTCCCTCGACTACCCGACCCTCAGGCCTTGTTCCCCAACCGTCGCCGACCCCTGGAGTTCCCTGGCCGTCCCACCACCCTCACCTTTGCCCCAAGACCCCGGCCAGCTGCCAGCCGCCCCCGTCTGGACCCCTGGAAACTGGTCTCCTTTGGCCGGACACTCAGCATCTCGCCTCCCAGCAGACCAGACACTCCAGAGAGCCCTGGGCCCCCCAGTGTGCAGCCCACACTGCTGGACATGGACATGGAGGGCCAGAGCCAGGACAACACAGTGCCCTTATGTGGGGCCTACGGCTCTCACTGAGACCTGCCCACCACCACCACCCGCCTGGGCAGCCATGAATGTAGTGCCCAGGCCCCACCACAGCCCACCATGCCCCAAGGTGGGGGAGGCCCTGGGCAGGATACTCACTCTATTTATTGGGGAATGGGGGAGGGGAGGACACTTAATTTATTCCTTTGTACCCCAGGGGGTGAAGCTCTGAGCCCAACCTGCTGTGGGGAGAGGGTGGGCAGGGATACTCAGGGACAGGACATTGTGGGGGATTTGGCACAAAAAGCAGCATTAAAGGTAACCCCTGCCCCCTACCAAGCTTGGCTATGTACGCTTCCCCAACCTGGGCCCTAATGCTGACTTACCCCACAATGGGAAACCCACACGCCACACCTACACCTCCTGGGCCTCTTGATTTCTGATGAAGTGAGACCCAACTGTGGATCTCCTGCTTCGTTCCCACAATAACATGACACAAAGGAGACACCAGTGGCAGGCGCTTTACCAGTGAACACATGAGCCAGGGGGAGTTGCCCTGGTGAGGTTAGAGGGAATAAGGTAGAGGCTGCCCTTTGCCCTCAGCCCATGACATCCGGAGCTGGGCCTCCTGTCCCACTCTCGCTGTCTTCCCGCTGGAGGCTGCAACGGTTCATCCTCAGCTGAGTCAGCTGGATGTAGCGGAGAACATTGGTGTCTGCAGGGGAGGAATGTAAACATTTTCTTGGTGTCCTAAGACAGGGTAATGTCCTCATGACCTCAGTTCACAGCCAGTGGCTCCACCCCCAGCACCTTGGGACATTTCACACCGGAGACATTTCACACCTCCCGTGTCACACGTGCCACACTATGCAGGAGAGGCTCCTGTCACACCTCCACCCATCCCCCAGTGACAACTGTTCTCACCAAACCACAGGAAAGCTAATCCTGCCTCTTTGATCCCACAGCCTGCACCCAGCACCTGCTGTGTCCCCTCTGCCCTCCTCAGCTTGTGTCATGTCTACACATACATGGACAAACAATACCCCAACTCATCTCCGCAAGGGCAGAGAACAAGTGTTCTGAGCACATGCGTGGAGGGCAGAAGGTCGCTGAGGAGCTGGCTGACTGGGAGGGAGTAAAGGGATATGGGTGTGGGGCGGGAAGTATTCAAGACAGTCCTAGGTGAGCAGTCAGGAACACAAATGGGTCGATGGGTTGGGGATTTAGCCTAGTGCTTGCTTTGCGTGATTGGGGGGCTGGGGAGGTGGCGGAGAAACAGGGTGAGTAAGCCTTTGGTGAAGGTGGATGGATGGTCTTGACCAAGAGCTGGCCACAGCACTTCCCTGAGGTAGTTCTGATCTGCCCTGGCCCTCTTGCCTTGGCTTCCTTTGCTCTAACCCCTTGCCCAGCTCCACCCAGCCCTGCCACTCACCTGTGGGCTCCCGGCTTCGGGCTTCCTGCAGGTAGCGCAGTGCACGCGCATAGTCACCCAGGTGGTAGAAGGCAATGCCGGCGCGATAGGTGGCCTTGAAGTTGCCCTGCTGTTTCTCCAACACCTTGAGACAGTATTCGCGCACGCGCTCATAGTTCACCAGCTCCGACTGCAGGAGGCAAGCTGCGGGGGTGCGGAGACCCTGTACTCTCAGACGCTGCCTGAACCCCCAGGACTCACATGACCTCAAGTAACCTGGCCTCTTCCGCTTGTCTAAGGGATTGCTCTGGCCACCAGGGGATGCCAATCTGCTATTTCATTAGTATAGAATCGATCTGCGCCGCCGCTAGAGGGCACAGGGCAGACAAGTCTAAGGCAGTTAGCTGGAGGTCTCCCAAACAATTGCAGAAGTGAGCGACTAAGAACCAAATAGCCATGAAGGGTAAGCCTTTCTAATCTTGGTTCACTCACGGCAGATCGGGGAGATTAAGTCAGGGAACTGGGACTTGAACCAAGTCCAAAGCCCCTGCTTCCTCCATCCTAGAACCCTTGTTCATCTACTTCCAACTCCTGTTCTCAGTAAATTCTGAAGTCTCCCCGTCAGACCACAACCCTGATTCCTTCAGCCTCCAGCCACCACCCTCAGGCCCTAAGGCCTCCTGATTGCCCCTTACCACCCACCCGTCTCACCCATGTCCTCTGCTCCCCGCTGCTCCGCCCCCGACGGCCCCATACCGGTGAGGGAGTCATAACATTCAACCTCTGTGTTCTCCACCAGGCGCCGCTGCTCCTCGCTGAGGCGGGCCGGCCCCGGGCTGGCTGAGGGTCCGGGGGAGGGGGCGGGCAGGCCGCCAGGGCGGGCCCCTTGAGCTGCCTTCAGCTGCAGCAGTGCCCGGTGGTACTTGCCAATGGCTTCTCGGAACTTCTTTTCTCGGTAGCAGCGCTGACCCTCCGCCTTGAACGCCACGGCGGCCCGCAGGCTGCTGTCGAGTGCCGCAGCCAGGCCCCCAGAGGGCTCTGGGGCAGGACCCGGGCGAGCTGAGCCATGGCGAGGCGCTGAGCCTGGGCCCGGGGGGGAAAGGGCGGGAGGCGGACGCGGTGGAGGCTCCGGGGCAGCGCTGAGCATCAGCACCGGGGACAGCGCGCCGCGCTGCATTGTGGGAAACTCCTTCGGCCGCCGCTGCAGCTACCGCATCGCCCCCCGCGGGGCCGGTCCCCACCCTTTCTCCGCCCCCGCATCTCTGACTGCCGTCTCCGGCTGCCCCCTATGGGTCTAGCGAAAGCCCCTCCAGACTCCCCCTCGCTCACCATCAAATCAGTCCGGTGTCTGGTTTTCTGGTGCTTCTCTCTTGTCCCCACAGTCCTTAACCTCCCCACCAACCTGCATGCTCTCCCCGAGATTTCTAGAAGAAAAGGCTGAGCAGGAAGACATCAGTTTCTGGAAAGCTGGTTTTCAGCCCACCAGTCATTTGGCATGTTGGATAAGAACACAGGATAGGAAGTCAAGTTGCCCAGATTCAAATCCCTACTGGTTTCTCACTTCTGTACAAGCTAGACAGTCCCCTCAAATTACCTGTAGTCCTGTAGTGCGGAATAACAGTACACACCCTGGAATCGATTCTTTATTTATGTAACAAACAAACAATCATTGCCGGTTTCTGTTCTGGGGGCTGCTGGGCCATGATAAAGCAGAAGTCGAGCAGGATGGCACCTGCCTATAATCACACTCGAAAATCTGAGACAGGAGGGTGGACAGTTTGAGGTTAATCTGGGCTAGAGAGAATTCCAGACCATCCATGGGCTACAAAGAAAAGGGAGGTGATAAAAAGAAGGGGAGAGATGCCGGGCGGTGGTGGCGCACGCCTTTAATCCCAGCACTCGGGAGGCAGAGGCAGGCGGATCTCTGTGAGTTCGAGACCAGCCTGGTCTACAGAGCTAGTTCCAGGACAGGCTTCAAAGCCACAGAGAAACCCTGTCTCGAAAAAAAAAAAAAAAAAGAAGGGAAGAGAAGGAGGGAGGAGGAGGAAGAATTATTTAGATACTGTCCCCATCTCCTAAGTCCACAGTCTAGTAGGGAGACAGACCAATGACAGCCCAAAGTGAGTGAGCCTGGAAGGCACAGAAGGGTCATGACTAAGATGGAGAAGCCAGAGGAGACCTCTGCCCTGGGGTGAAGTGGGACTGGGGACTTCTTGGAGGAAGGGCAACTCCGCACAGAGCAATTTGCCCCTTGCCTTCATTCCCTTCCAGAAAAGCCAGTGAGAAGCTGTCAAGTCCCCACTGACAGCCCAGAACCACCAGTACAATAAGGACAGTCATGGACAATAAGGACAGTCATGGAAATATGACTGGGTGGTGGCAGCGCACGCCTGTAACTCCAGCACTCAGGAATCAGAGGCAGGCAGAACCCTGTGATTTCAAGGCCAGCCTGGTCTACAGAGTGGGTTCCAGGCCATCCAGAGCTACATGCAGAGACTAGGAAAAGGTAAAGAAGGAAGGAGTGGGGCTGGAGAGATGGCTCAGAGGTTAAGAGCACTGGCTGCTCTTCCAGAGGTCCTGAGTTCAATTCCCAGCAACCACATGGTGACTTACAACTATCTATAATGAAATCTGGTACCCTCTTCTGGTGTGCAGGTAGACATGCAGGCAGAACACTATATACATAATAAATAAATCTTTTTTAAAAATTAAAAAATAGGAAGGAGCGAAAGAAAGCCTTTAGTTATGGCCAGCAAAAGAGCCCAGTGCAGGAAAGCCTGAGCCCACGTGAGTACCACCCACGGAACCAACTCCTGAAAATGGTCACCCGATTTCTCCCTACATGCTGTAGTACATGTATATGCACACACATGTGTGTGCATGCACACACACAAATAAAAATGTAAATTTAAAATCATTTCATTAGGGCTGGAGAGATGGCTCAGTGGTTAAGAGCTCTACCTGTTCTTCCAAAGGTCCTGAGTTCAATTCCCAGCAACCACATGGTGGCTCACAACCATCTGCAATGAGATTTGGTGCCCTCTTCTGGTGTGCAGGGATACATGCAGGCAGAGAGATGTATACATAATAAATAAATAAACTTTAAAAAAATTCATTTCATTAGATTATTACTATAGGTTTCTTTCCCAGGATACTCATACACAGCCAACACCTCTCCCCCCAAAAAACAAGGTCACTATTTGCTGAGGGTGACCTTGAATTTCAGATTCCTCTGTCTCTACTTTTCTAGTGTTGGCATTACGGATACATATCCCCATGTCTGGAGTTTTAGCAATGTTGGAGACTGGATCCAAGGCTTCACTTATGGCAGACAAACACTCCATCAACTAAGCTACATCCCAGCCCTCAAATAGGAAAGGCTTTCACAAACTGATGGCCTTTGCGGGTCTTCATATGTGGTGTATTGGGTTTCTATGATCAATTAAAAATATCAAATTAGGGGCACTCAAGAGGCAGAGGTAGGCAGATCCCTGAGTTCAAGGCTGTCCTGATCTACAGAGCGAGTTCCAGGACAGCAGGACTACACAGAGAAACCCCACTTAAAAAAAAAAAAAGAAAAGAAAAAATATTAAATTAGGGGCTCAAGAGAAGGCTGCAGGGTTAAGAGCTATAGTGAGTCTGCAGAGAGCTTGGGTTCAGTTCCTAGCACCACATGATGGCTCACAACCACAGGGAATGTCAGTCCCAGGGATCCAGCACCTATGTTTGCGTGGTGCACACAAACTTACTCAAACATACACAAAAAAATCTTTTTATTTTTTATTTTTTTTGTCTTTTTGAGACAGGCTTTCTCTGTATAACAGTCCTGACTGTCCTGGAACTCATTTTGTAGACCAGGCTGGCCTCAAACTCACTCACTGAGATCCGCTTGTCTCTGCCTCCCAAGTGCTGGGATTAAAGGCGTGCACCACCACTGCCCGGCTAAATAAATCTTTTAAAACATTGAATTGGCGGGCGGTGGTGGTGCACGCCTTTAATCCCAGCACTCGGGAGGCAGAGGCAGGCGGATCTCTGGGAGTTCGAGGCAAGCCTGGTCTACAAGAGCTAGTTCCAGGACAGGCTCCAAAAGCTACAGAGAAACCCTGTCTCGAGAAACCAAAAAAAAAAATATATTGAATTAAGCTGGGCATGGTGGGCATGATGGCGCACACTTTTAATCCCAGCCCGAGGGAGGCAGAGGCAGGTGGATCCCTGTGAATTCGAGGCCAGCCTGGTCTGTGGAGTGAGTTTCAGGACAGTCAATCCACACAGAGAAACCCTGTCTTGAAAAACAAAAACAAACAAACAAACAAAAAAACCCCAAACCAAAAAACACCATGTTGAATTAGGCAAGAGTGATGACACATGCACCTGCGAGGCTAAGACAAGAACTGTGAATTTGTGGCCAGCCGGGGCCATTTAGCAAAACCCTATATCACATAAGGTGCATATATGTGTGTGTGTGTGTGTGTGTGTGTGTGTGTGTGTGTGTGTGTGTGTGTGTGTGTGTGTGTATTAGTTGACAGCATATCAAGAGGTGTTTCTGGAATCCTAGATCTTCTGTTAGTTGAACAAAGTCTGTAAAGTCAGCAACCAGGCCAAGGCAGTGGTTTTAGAAATAGGGCAGGCCCAGTTTACCCACCTTTCCCGTCCTTGGCAGTTCATTCCCACCTCTGAAAGGATCCTAATTTTTTGCTGTTTTCTTTTTTGTTTGTTTTTTGTTTTGTTTTTCCTGAAGAGCAGCCCTGGGGAAGCCAGCCAGCGCCCCCTGGCGGATAAGTTTAGAATTTGCCTCTTCCTTTCCCAAAAAGATTTGCAGAGATAATCCAATCAGAGGAATAAGAAGGCAGGATACAACCAATCAAAATCGAATGCGGGGCTGAAATTCGACCAATTCGGATGGAGATCTCTCCAAATAAAAAAGCTTTTTATTGAAGAAACAAAAACAACAACAAAAAACCAAACAAGACACTTTGGGTTTTCGTTTTTGTTTTTTTTTTTTTTGTCGGGCTGGGGCTCAGGGAGGTGTGGGCTGAGGGCTGCAGAGCAAGCAATTGGTGGCCAGGCTAGTGTCCTGGCCCTGGGGTCAGGCGTACTTGAGAAAGATAGCTACACCGCTGGGCACCTGGCCTCGGAGCACAGCATGCACTTTGCACGGTTCCAGGGGCTCCAGTTCCAGGGGGGCGGCATGGAGAAAGTGAGGCAGGGAACGGAGTTAGAAGTTTGAGCTAAGAAGGGAGATTGATGTAGTTTCCAGAAGCTGGGGGTGGCTGGGGACAGATCTTGCAAGGCCGTGACTAGGGGACACCATGGAAGGGCAGTCACAGCTTATTCTTCTCTAAGGATGTGGCTAGAGGAGGTCCAGAACCCAAAGGGGAGCTAAAGTGCTCAACCCCTCCACCAGAGGGACACAGCTGTGAGAAAAGAGAGTGTTGCAGGGGGCTTCCAGCTTGCTCCACTAAAGCCACCCCAGCCCCTCACTGGGGAATTCTAGACAGGGGCTCTACCACTGAGCCACACCCCAGCCTCTCATTGGGGGATTCTAGGCAGGGGCTCTACCACTGAGCCACGCCCCAGCCCCTCACTGGGGGATTCTAGGCAGGGGCTCTACCACTGAGCCACGCCCCAGCCCCTCACTAAGAGACACCCCTGCCCCTCAATGGCAGATTCTAGGAAGGGGCTCTACCACTGAGACACGCCCCAGCCCCTCACTGGGGGATTCTAAGGAAGAACATCCTGAGGCTAGGTTGAGAATCCCCAAGAATGCACAAACACCCTCAGAGAAAGACAGATGGATCCCTAAAGCTAGAGAGACAAGACACCTCATTTTTACCCACTCAGGAAAATAAACAAGTGTTGCCCCTATTATTTTCTCTTATTCTCATAGATGGTAAGGTTGGTAACCAGGGAGGTAGGATCCGCGAGAGTACAAAACACTATCACCCTCCGCCAAGACATCCTCTATAAAGCGCTGGGCCAGGCCTGGAGCCCACCGGATCGTGCACGTGGTTCACCAACCTCAGAGCCACAGCTGGAAGATGATCTGGTTCCCATCATGCAGCCTCAAACTCTAACACGGACAGCTCCAGGAAGTGGCGTGGAGAATCACCTGGGGGAGGGGTGTGTGTGGCAGACACAATACAAGGCCTCTACACTCTGCTAAACTCATTGGTGTGGGCCATGCCCCTACCCTTGAGCACCTAGGAGCAGCCAGCAGCCTACTGCAGAGCAGTGAGTGGGTCTAGATGGTACAGACAGAAGATGCTGTGGTTCTCTGCATGCAGAAGCTCCACCCAAGAGGAGGAGCCCGCACTCAGCAGACAGCTGTTGGGGATGCCTTGGACATCCTGCTCTGCAGTGTTTGAGATGGATGGATGGATGTGGTCCAATTTCCAGACTTCAATTTCTGGGACCATTGGCTTAAATCTGCAAATTGTGGATAAAACCTGCTTTAGTGTTCAAATGACCTGGTTTAGCACAATTGATTTACTGGCTCTTCATTTAAATGCTTTGCCTGGTTTGTTTGTTTGTTTGGGTTTTGTTTTTTGAGACAGGGTTTCACTGTGTAGCTTTGGTGTCTGTCCTGGAACTAGCTCTTGTAGACCAAGCTGGCCCCTAACTCACAGAGATCTGTCTGCCTTTGCCTCCTGAGTGCTGGGATTAAAGGCATGTGCCACCACCACCACCTGGTGCTTTGCCTATGTTTGTAGTATTTATTTTATGTGTATGGGTTCTCTGAATGTGTATCTGTGTACCGCATGTGTGCCTGGTGCCCATGGAGGCCACAAAAGAATTTTGGATCCTCTTGAAATGGAATTACAGACAGTTGTTACCGTCTGTACTGGGAATAGAACTCAGGTCCTCTGGAAGAGTTGCTTTTAACCAATAAGCTACCTCTCTCCAGCCAGCACAGTCCCCTTTTAAAAGACAGGTCTCCACATAACCCAGGCTGGTCTCGAAATCACAGTCCTCCTACCTCAGCCTCTCAAGTGCTGAGATTCCAAGAGTGAATGACAACAGCTGGTGTCTACCTTCGTTTCTTTATCCACAGCCCAGAGATGGTGTCTGCTGCACCAGGCAGTTCTGTTGAGGCACTGAGTAAGACAGCTGTCCACTGTACCTAAGATGGACCACTCAAGTTCTGCCTGCAGATGCAGGGAAAATGCCAGCCCTGCTCTGTGCTCCTCTGTTAAAGAGACACATTAGTCCCCACCTCATACAGACTTCTTGTGGGGGAGTATAACATGCTTGGCATAGTGTCTGAAGCAAGGGGCCCTCCAGGGCCCACCCTGGAAGTACCTCAGCCAACACACACGCCTCCATTTTGCAGACCAGGAATAGACAGGCCACGACCAGCAGCTGCAGGTGATGAATGCACACTCAGCCAGAGCACAGGTGAAAATCCAGCTAAATGTGTCCCCCTCCTGGGGTAGCACAGGTGACAATTCAGCTAAATGTGTCCCCATCCTGGGGGTGGCAAAGGTCACCACCAGGGTCCCTGGTAGGAACCCAGGCCCAGCCCCCTCGGTCCCCATACATACATGCACCTGAACCAGTCAGTTCACTAATACTCCCAAGACACCCTGCAAGGCAGGGTCCTTCCAGGCAGTGTGCGGTACACCTAGAGACGAGCAAGATCCTCAGTTGGCACACCTGTGCCTCAGTTTCTCTTCTGAACTCCAGCCTCCCCCAGCAAGTTGGACATAGTGCAAGTGCCCAGATAGCTCCCAACTGCCGTCTATTCTGAGTCTCCACCTAGATTTAGAACCCAGGCCTTTTTGCTACATAGTTTCCCTAATTCTCTTTCCAGTGTGGAGACCCCATGGCCACCTGACCTCCTAGAATCTATCTCCCTCTGGGTTTTCAGACTTCATCCTCAGCAACCAAGCCTGGGTTTGTCACCCTCCGAGTTCTTCAAGGGTTCTATCCAAAGGCAGATCCAACCAGGAAACTTCTCGCTTAAAACCTCAAGATTCCCCCAAGCAGTCCCTTCCCAGCTCCCTGCCTTTTCTTTTGTCCAAATCCATTATAATCTCTCTGCCCCAATTCTCCTTCCTCTACTCCTCCCCTTTCTCTTCCATCGTTTGTCTGCTTTGAGTTCAGAGGACAACTTAGAGACCCCCCTTTTTTATACCACATGGGTTCTGGGATTCAATTCAGCTGTCAGGCTTTAGGGCAAGAGCCTTTACAGGATGTCATCTTGCTGGCCCCACATGGGTTTTTTACAGGCAGAATCTCTGTGAGTTCAAGGCCAGACTGGTCTAAAAGGGAGTTCCAGGACAGCTAGGACTGTTACACAGAGAAACCTTGTCTTGGGAAAAGGAAGGAAGGAAGGAAGGAAGGAAGGAAGGAAGGAAGGAAGGAAGGAAGGAAGGAAGGAAGGAAATCATATGGTTATTTGGGAGCTGGCTGGTGGGATAGGAAAGTCTGCCTACATGGGACAATTGCAAAAAGGTATGCTAATAAATCCTCAAGGGCTGGGGGCATAGAACATCAGCCTCAAATCTACCACTGAGGGCCTTGGAATGTGACTCAGCCTTAGACTGCACAACGCTTTGGGGGCCCATGCCTGGCACCACTGAATGATGATGATGATCTGTCAAATGAGCAATTGTGAAGCACTAATGCAAGGATCTATGAAATATTAGAGGAAGGCTTGCCAACACCCCAGGACAGTGAGAAATGGCATTCTGATCCATGGTTACTGTACTGGTAAATAGATGAAATGCAAAGAGAAATGGCATAGGCTGATATCCCAGCAATTACTACATAGTGAGTTCAAAACTAGCTTGAATTACATGATACCCTGTCTTTAAAAAAAATCAAAATAGGAAGGGAGAGAGGAAGGGGGATCTGGTTCTGGGCTCATCTGACCTTTGGCTATCTCACAATGATTTCAATGAAGATGTCACCTTCCAGGCCCAACCTAGTTAACACCTCTTCCAGCCCTGGTGGAGCACACAGGCCCAGGGAGCTTTTGCCAGCGTCCTGGGGAGATACCAGTGCGGTGACTTTCCCATGAGGGCCCAGCACACTTCGAGGCTCTAGATCACAGGAGACAGAAGAATCATGAAAAGTAGAGGCTTGGAGGTTAGTGTTTGGAGCGAGGTCCGAGGTGGGCCTTGGCTCTCACCAACATCCTGCCAGTGAAGTTAGGAGCTGACTTCCAGTGGGAGCTGGGGCTTCGAATGCTCCGGAGTACAAGGTTTTCCAGAACAGGTGCAATCGTTAAGGTGACTGCTAGCAGGCACACTACGCCTCTTCCAAACCCTGGCTTTCCTCTGTCCTAACATGGGTTGTTTCCAGCGCAGCGTGCGGACTGTTCCTGAAGGTAAGACTGTTTACTAGAGCTATGCCACAGCTTGATTCAGGCAAAGCTCCAGAGGGGACTCACGTGCACTGCTGTGTGTGTGTGTGTGTGTTGAGGGAACTCACGTGCACTGCCTTGTGTGTGTGTGTGTTGAGGGGATTCATGTGCACTGCCTTGTGTGTATGTGTGTGTGTTGAGGGGATTCATGTGCACTGCCTTTGTGTGTATGTGTGTGTGTTGAGGGGACTCATGTGCACTGCCTTGTGTGTATGTGTGTGTTGAGGGGACTCATGTGCACTGCCTTGTGTGTGTGTGTGTTGAGGGGACTCACGTGCACTGCCTTGTGTGTATGTGTGTGTGTTGAGGGGACTCACATGCCTTGTGTATATGTGTGTGTGTTGAGGGGACTCATGTGAACTGCCTTGTATGTATGTGTTAAGGGTCTCACGTGCACTGCTGTGTGTGTGTGTTTGTGTTGTGGACAAGTAAGCAATCATCCTGCTGTAGCTGCTTGTCTTTCCTGCCCTGACAGTTTGTTTCCTACATCAGCCCAGGATTGGGGGAGGGGTACTGTGCACACCAGGGCCAGGTCATAGTCTGGGTGGGGAGGGAGTCATCTTCCTCGAGGTTAAGGCCCAGGACACCCAAGAGTTACATTCCTCTACTACACACTTGGAGCTCATCTTCTCTAGTCCCACTGGGCCCACACTTTCCCCCGCCCCCACCCCCACCCCCACCTGTGACATGGACTTCTATGTACCCCAAGGCCTGTATACCAGCTGGCTCCCCTTCCTTGGGAGATCATTCCCCTCCAAAACAGTTGGTTTTTGTTTGCTGGTTTTTGAGAAAAGATCTCATACAGCTCAGGCCTACTTTGAACTCTATTACATAGGCAAGAATGGCCTTAAATTCCTGATCTTTGTGCCTGAGATTACAGGTGTGCCCCCACCATGCCAGGCTTCTAAACCTCTTCTAAGATACTGAGCCCAGAGGAGTGGTCACTGGCTCAGCCATTAAGAGTGTTTGCTGCTCTTTCTGAGGACCTGACTTAGGTCCCCAGCACCTGGCCCACCAGATCTGGGGGACCTGCCACTCTCTTCGGGCCTCTGAAGACAGCCCTTGTCTCAGACACATAAATGTAAAAAAAAAGAATCTTTTAAAAAAAGACACTAACTCCCATATCTCCATGGAAACCATCATCCTACCCCAATTCTCTGCACTTACTCTCTTCTAAGCGCTTTTTTTTTTTTTTTTAGACAGTGGCTCACCAGGCATGGTGACACACACCTTTGATCCCAGCACTTGGGAGGCACAGGTGGATCTCTGAATTTGAGGCCAGCTTGATCTATACAGTGAATTCCAGGGACACCAGAGCTGTGCATGGGCCCTGCCTCAACAACAACAGACGTGCAGTGGGCATGCTTTAACCCCGCACTCAGGAAGCGAGGCGAGCGGCCCACAAGGATGAGGTCAACCTGGTCTACAGAGTAAATTCCAAGGCAGGCAGAGATGTACAGTAAGATCCTGCCTCAAAACAACAAACAAATAACAGGTAATAAAGAACTCAATATTTTTTTCTTTTATGTGCATTGGTGTTTTACCTACATATATATCTGTGTGAGGGTGTCAGATCTTGGAGTCACAGTTGTGAGCTGCCATGTAGGTGCTGGGAATTGAACCCAGGTCTCCAGGAAGAGCAGTAAGTTCTCTTAACCACTGAGCCATTTCTCCAGCACCCCTCCTCCCTTTTCTTGTTTTTCTTTTCTTTTTGGATTTTTGAGACAGGGTTCCTCTGTAGGTTTTGGTGCCTGACCTGGAACTAGCTCTGGTAGACCGGGCTGGCCTCGAACTCCCAGAGCTCTGCCTGCCTCTGCCTCCCGAGTGCTGGGATTAAAGGCGTGCGCCACCACCGCCCGGCTTGTGTTTGTTTTTCAAGACAGGATTTTCCTGTGTTGCCCAGGCTGTCCTGGAACTCTTTCTGGAGACCAGGCTGGCCTCGAACTCCCTCCCGAGTGCTAGGATTAAAGCTATGCACCACTACTTTAAGGCTTTAAGGTTTTCATGAGCACCGGTGAGTGCATGTACTTATTGCGCACTATGTGCGGACTTGGTGCCTGCAGAGGTCAGCAGGCAGCAACCGATCTTCTGGAACTGGAGTACAGATGGTTGTGAGCTGCCAGGTGAGTGCTGGGATCAAACCCAGGTTCTTTGGAGGAGCAGCCATCTCACCTGTTAAGGTAACACTCCACCCCCAGAATGTTTGGAAGATTTCTGTGGGTGCCTGTATGTTTATATGAATCTCACCTGTAAAGGGCAGATGAGGGCACTGGATCCCCTAGAACTGGAATAGGCAGTTGTGAGTATTGAAAACAAAACCTGGGCCCTTTGCAGGAGCAGTGCCACTTAACCGCCAAGCCCTCTCTCCAGTCCATAGAGTACTTTGTTTTGTTTTCTGAAGCAGAGTTTCTCTGTGTAACAGCCCTGGAAATTGGACCAGGCTGACCTTGAACTCGCTGAGATCCTCTGGCCTCTGCCTCCCACGCGCTGGGATTAAAGGTGAGCACCACTGCCACCGCCACAGCCCCGCTCCTAGGATACTTTTTAAAGGCAAGAGCATGACTGTGACTAAGATCTGATAAAGATCTGTGGACAGGAACAATGTGTCAACAGTAACTTTCCTATCTTGGTGGTAGGACCTTGAGTAAGAGAATGTTCTTGTCTTCAGAACATTGCTGAACAGAACTGGAGAAGAAATGAACTGGCCAACTGCTGAAGAATGTAGAACACGGTGCTTTGTCTCATTCTGCAAGGTTGGGAACTGAACTCAGACCCTTGCCCATCCTGGACGAGTGGTCTGCCACGGAGCCACACCCCATCTTCCTGGGATTCACCTCTGGAGTTGCACACATCCCAATAAGCACAGATGTGCTATTAGCTAAACTGGCTGAACTCACCTCTCCCATGTGGTGGCTCTTCTTGGCTGCCAACTTGACGACGTCTGGGATTAATTAAAACTGAAGCAGGTTGGTACTACCGTGTGGGATTCTTTTCTTTTTTGCTTTTTTTGTTTGCCTGCATTTTTTTGCAAGACAGAACTTTTGTTTTTTCGAGACAGGGTTTCTTTGTTTAACCCTGGGTGTTCTGAACTCGCTCTGTAGACCAGGCTGGCCTCAAACTCACAGAGATCCACCTACCTCTGCCTTCCAAGTGCTGGGATAAAAGACGTGCACCATCACCGCTTGGCAGGACAGGATTTCTCTGTGTAGTCCTGGCTGTCCTAGACTGCTCTCTGTAGCCCAGACTGGTCTCAAAACCTTGAACTCACAGAGATGTGTCTGCTTCTGCCTCCTGAGTGTTGGGACTAAACACATGCACCACCACCACCCTCACTTATTTTTGGACAGGTTTCTTACCGAACCTGAACTTGCTGCTTTAGCTGCAACATCTGGCCAGCCAGCCCCAAAGAACTTGTCTCCGTCCCCTCAGTGCTGGGGTCACAAGCACAGGCCACCACTGCACCTCCACTTTAAATGATTTTTATTTATGTGTATGTCCCAGGGTAGTGTCCAGGGGCATCAGATCCCTGGGAGGTAGAGTCACAAACAGTTGTGAGCTGCACAGCATGGTTCTGGAAACCCAATTCCTGTCTTCCGCAAGAGCTCTTAGCCACTGAGCCCCACCTAGGGTTGAATTCATTTCATGCTTGCAGGGCAAGCACTTTACCAACCGGGCCCCTGCACTGTGGGTTATTTCAAGCAGGTCCAAGAGATGCTCTCAGCTCATCTTATTCCTACTACCCAAGTCCTGGAATCATGTTTCCTTCACTCCAACGCCAGCGCTGAGGTCTGAGAAGTCTCATTACAGAGCCCAGGCTGGCCTTAACCTTGTAATCCCTCCTGCCTCCAGTTATAGGCATGACCCACCACTCCTGGCCAGAACCACTTTTGAAAGTTTCCCTTCAGATCTGAAACCACTTAAGCATTAAGCATTTAAACAAATGGATCACTATACTTTCTGGATGCTAACTAGCACATCTTAAACTCACAGGATGTAGGCCATATATACCAAAGTACAAACAGAGATCCTTATTTTTATTTTTATTATAGCACCGGTGACAGCAGTGAGGAGAAGAAAGCAGAAACCTAAGTTCTTGGTAATGGCAGGCACACGCCTATGCACCTTATGAAGCAACTGGGGGTACAGGCTGCGGTGTCCCGATTCCTGAGAATGCATTAGTGCGGCTCCAAGTCTCATTTCCCCAAGGATCCAGAGGCTGAGGATATCTGCAATACCCCGAAGGTATGGAGGTGGAGGGACATACCCCAGGCATGGCCTCAGCTGGGAAGAATGGGGGATGAGCAGAAGGCAGGGCGAGCTTTCATGGTGAATATCACTGGAGACCCTGGGCCTGTGGGGCCTCATTTCTTCCTGATGTTCGTGAACATAGGCACGGGGGAGAACCAAACCTTGGTAAATGTCTAAGGCGGGCATGGGAAAGGATGACTCTGCCACCCCCAATGAAATGGAGAGCGTTTATTAACTCTTTCCCCCAATCTTTGCAGCATAGGCACATGTAAGAATGTGTGTTCACTACGGGGACAGTTGGCTGTGGGCCCCTCACGTGGAGCTGTTCAAAAGCCTGAGGTAGACAGGAATGCATCCCACTGGGAGATGAGTCACACAACGTGACAGAAGAAACTGTTCCATCTGTAACTGAGGGGCTGGGAAACGGGAATAAAAGGTGGTTTTCTTTTTCCTATGCTAGAGAGGGAACCTAGGGACTTCCAAATGCTAACACCTCAGATACCCATATTAGAACCACTGGAACACACTTCTCTACTTATTAAGATGGGCCCACATCCACTACACGTCTTCTCTGCAGTTGGGACAAACGTTCGAACTGCCCTTGGCTTTCCCACAGCCCTTGAAAGCTCTCAGATTTCTATTCCTGCAATGCTCCTGCCTCTAGTAAAACCTGGAATAAATTCATCTGCACCAGACTCTCTGTGCTGCCTAGTTCCTGGGTATGGGAAAGGGAGATGCCCCCCACTGAGTCCCAGAGATTCAGGATGGGGATTTGAATAAAACGGTGCTCAGTGAACTGCTAGGTGATCACAAGTGCTGTTAGGACAGATTTTATGATGGCATTTGGAGACATTAAGGTTTCCTGGTTTCACACAAAGAAATGTTGTTCTAGGGCTCAGAGGTCCCTCCTACCTACCACACTTCATACAGATGTCCTGTTTGTAGACACCAGCTGCCCCAAATCTGGCAGTTTCTAAGGGCCTGAACCCATCCCTACCCAGTCCAAACCACCCCATCGCCTTCCCCATCCCCTCAATAGTCCCCTACCCCCTGCAGCCTGGACCCACCCACCCACTTCCCCAGCTCCAACTGTTCCCTCTCCACAGTTCCATGGGCCTCAGAATCAGGCAGGCAGGTCCACTAGTACAGTACAGGAGTGGGATTGGTTGGCTAAGGAAATGTGGACTGGGCCCTGGTCTGAAATGAGTGTCTTTATTGCTTGTACCGTACAAATACGAGGAGTAAGGAAAGGCGAGTAGGGATGGGAGAGAACTGTCAGAGAAACATACACACATAAAAAGGAAAAAACAGACGACCCTCATACCATCCCTGCCCACCCCCACCCTACTGCCTTTTTGTAACCACCTAGTCTGAGGGGTGGGTTGGGAGAGTAAAACCAGGAAAACTCAATTCCAAACACCCAGAGATATTGGGGATGGGGAAACATGGCCAGAGCAGCAGGTGGACCCCTTGCACCCACTGTACCCCATGGGATCAAACGCTCAGGCTGGGGTTGAGGCCTGAGCCCACTCACACGTGCTGCATACAGCTGTGGGCACCTGCATCCCAGGAAGCTGAGATGCTCACTGCTAGAGCAGGGTGCACAATGGCACCCACGGCATTGACACAGACTCTCACTCGCACATTCAATTTAAGGCTCCAGAACAGGGGCCCTGGAGATGAGGAGGCCCCCATCCCAATGTGTACCAGAGATACCTGTCCCCATCTCTGTCCCCTCTCAGACCTCAGTCAAGTCCAAGGGGCCCAATACTGTCTCGGTGTAAGATGTGTAACAGCCAAGGTTGGCTTCCCTCTGCCCCAGGCAGAAAATGAGCCATCCAAAGGGATGGGGCCCAGTGGGAGGCAAGGCTGGCTAGAAGGAAGGACTGGTAAGGCACGGAGCTGTAGGCAGGAGGGCTGTTCCCCAAATGTTCCTCCTGCTCTATCTATCCAGAATCAAGAGAGCAACTTGGGAGAAAGAGGCAGGTTCAGGAGGCAGCTCCTAGTCCTGGTTCCCCCCACCAAGACCCAAGGACTTGGCTCCATTTTCCATGGAGCCAAACCCAGATCCCTCGGCTTCCAAAGGCCTCTCCCTGTCTCTGGACATTATTGCTTTTCTGCCCCAGATGAGGTGGCAGCAGATAGACTACCCAGATGACAGCATAGAAGGAATCTGGGGTGCTGGGGGGGGCAGGTTTCATCCAGATGTGGCCTCTGATGGCTTGCCTCCAAACCCAGGTGACCCCATGGCTCCCCACTTCACCCTCCTGGAGGCTGTGATGATACAACTTCTCTATCCTCCCAACAGCCCACCCTTGGGCAGGTCCCCAGCACTCATCTGGAAACAGAGGGGAGACTGGAAGAAAGGGCTGCCAGGACCGCTAAGGCTTGGCAAGAACTCAAGTAGAAACTGGATATGGAAGTGAGGGGAATAGGGAAGGGAACACAAACCAAAAGGCAAAACAAAGTTTTCTTTAAAAAGCCACCCAGGCAGTGGATGGCGGCCATGCTTGTGTCCTGTGGTGGCAGAGGGCTGCTCACTCTCGGATGCTGGCCGAGTAGGAGAACTGGGGGAAGTGTGTCCGCTGGTCCAGTTCCAGCGAGCCCAGGCTGTCATCTGTGGGGTTGGGTGGAGATGCCGTGGAGATGAGGGGACAGCAGGCGTGCCCACCTCCACCCCACTGGGAAAGTGCCACAGAGAGAGGCGCTGGGACGACAGAAGCCTGAGCCAGCAGTGGCCACTGCACTAGCACTGAAGGAAAGCAACTTGCTTCTGGAGAAGATTTAGCCTCCTCCCCAGACTGGGTCTTCTGAATGTCCTTCCCCTCCTCAGCCCTCCCTGTCACCAGGGTCTAGCTTAGACTCCTCACTCGCCTGTCCCCACCCATACTCACCTGCAGTTAAGGGACTGTCAATAGCCCCGGCACAAAGAACCCTTACAAAGATTCCAATGCCAAAGGTCTCCACCTTCCCAGGTGACCCCCAGAAGCTCCTACTTTAACCCTAGCTCCTCTTGCCTCTTCCAGGTCTCATCTGCCCATCTACAGCCTGTCCTTTCACTCCAAGGTTCTCTCATGATTGATAGCCGCAGGCCACTTCTGCCCGGAATGCATCTTGGCTGCCACACTGCCAGGCCAAGTTTCTCCTCAGCCTTCCCTAGTTCTGGGAACCCAGGGAAGCTGAGAGCTCAGAGCTGTCCCAGGACTGAGTGCTCAGCCTTGGGGTGGCTTCAGATCAAGAACACAGTCAACAGAGTGCTCTAGCCCAAAAACCAGGACAGTCCCCAAACCCTAGAACATACTATAGGCATAGTTCCTGATGACCCTTACAGCAACAGCAGACCTTACAAGCAGATTTTAGAGAAGACTGGCCAGACCCAATAAAGGCAGCCAATCAAGGTCCCCCTGGCAAGCGGAACCCAGGGCAGACCCCACCTCTCAGGCACCCAGGGGCAATGGGTCTCAGAAACTCACAGCGGTCCGGGGGTGTGATTGTGATGGACTGGGCGGTGAACTCATCATCGAAGTACCTTGTGTCCACTTCGGAAGTGACCTGAGGTTTAAAGGGTGGCAGGAGCTGTGGAGAGGAGGCTGGGTCAGCAATGGCAGGTCACCTGTGAGCAGGTGAGAGCCCTGGAGCAGGCGAGACTGCTCACCTTTCTCTGTACCACATCCTGCCAGTTGATGCTGAGGAAGAACCTGTGCTCCATGACCTCCTTCGCATCACTGGGCCCTCCGCCGAGCCTGGGCAGAGACAAACATCACCAACCATCCAGCACCCAGCACCCACAATGGCAGGTTCTGGGAGGCAGGCTCAAAGCACAGGCAGATATGATCCAGAGTCCAGGGCCCCTATGTAGCCTTTGATGATGCTGTCCTACACAAACCACCTTTCACACAGGACCTAAGCTTGGAGAACTCATGCTTGGGCCAGAGACAGGGAGAAGGCAATCTGGGTCTCATCTCTACCCATGAAGAGGTGGCAGGGTGGCAGGGCAGGCTTAGAAAGGCAGACAACACACACACTAGCTCAACCATGTACGGTCCTGTGACCTTAGGCTGCCCAAAAGAAGGCTGTATTCCTGTGTCCCCATAAAAGAGGAAGTGCAGGGCAGGCTGTGGAAATGCCTACTGTGGGGCCACTGGGGTAGTTCAGGGGACCACACACAGTCAGGTCACACCTCTGCTTAGGGTCCTTCTTCAGCAGTCCAGCCAACAGGGACTTGGCCTCTGGCCCAAGTGTTCGTGGGAAGCGGATCTCCTCCATGAGGATAAGCTCAAAGAGGCGCTCATGGTCCTGGTTGTAGAAGGGTAGGCGGCCACACATCATCTCGTACATGACCACGCCCAGCCCCCACCAGTCCACTGCACGCCCGTAGTCATTGTCCTCCAGCACCTGGAGGAGCAATAAGAGGTAGGCAGGGGAAGCTAGAGCGTCTCCACCCTCAGAGCTCCCTCCACCCTTGGCCTGCATGCTCCCATGCCCCCATGCCCAGACACCTCAGGCGCCAGGTACTCCGGGGTACCACAGAAGGTTTTCATGGTGGCCCCATCACTGATGCCCTCTTTGCACAAGCCAAAGTCAGTGATCTTGATGTGGCCATCTTTGTCCAGCATGAGGTTTTCCAGCTGTTTAAAAACAGTCAATATATGAGGGGTAGATCCTCCCAGGGTTTCCCTCTGGGGCAGTGCTTCTCAACCAGTGAGTCAAAACCCCTTTGCACAGGGGTCATCAAAGACCATTATAAAACACAGATATTTATATTACGATTCATAACCATAGCAAAATTATACTTGTTAAGTAGCAACCAAAATAATATTATGGTTGGGGTCACTACATGAGGAACTGTATTAAAGGGTCACAGTATTAGGAAGGCTGAAAACCATGGCTCGAGAAATGGTGATTTGGGATGGCAAGCTATCATACCAGAGGTTTCTGGAGGACAAGAAAGCCATATAGCAATGCACTGTGGTTTCAGTTTCTTTTCTTTTAGAAACATGGTCTTCTGTGTAGCCCTGGCTGACTGGGAACTCTGTTAGGGTTAAGGTATCTGCCACCATGCCTGACCTGTTCTTAGTTTCTTAAGGTTCAATGTGAGGGGTACCATGTTCTCAGAATTTGGTAATTTTCTGGAGACAGGGTCACTCTGTAGCTAGTTGGGGTTTTTTTATTTGTTTGTTTTGTTTTTTGTTTTTTTTTTTTTTTTTTTTGGTTTTTCAAAACAGGGTTTCTCTGTGTAACAACCCTGGCTGTCCTGGAACTAGCTCTAGTAGATCTCGATCTCACAGAGATCCACCTGTCTCTGCCTCCTGAGTGCTGGGATTAAAGGCCTACGCCACCACTGTCCGGCCCTCAAGCTAGCTTTTAATTCAAAACAATCCTCCTGCCTCAGCCTGAGTATTAAAATTACAGGCATGAGCCCAGATCACTGTTTTTAGTTATAAAACACACACTAGGGGAGAGAACAGAGCACAGAGCATCTATGGCTCCTCTACAAGTCAGGCTCCAGCAGAACTGTGGGAGCCCATTATGAACCATTCTGCTGTTACTTGGTCTTCTCTGGGCTGTATGCTGTGCTGGCCTGTGCGCTGCACACCCAGCAGACACTACACCACTAAGCTTCATCCCAAGTCCACCTGAGAAGGGTCCATCTCATCTGCTCCAGCCCCTCCCTCAACGTTGGCCCATGGGATGCAGCCACGGTCGCTGTGTGGCTTGCTCTGCTACCTAGAGGTCCCCAGAAAATGCCACAGCGCGTGGTGCCCACTTTCTGGTAGCAGGTGCTGTGGGCAGCATGGACCACGTGCTCTAAGTGTGTGAACACCTTCCCCAGTAAAGACATGTCCCTGTTTCTGGTGTGCACGAGGCAAGGGCAGATGGCTGGCAAGTAGTTCTGGTGTCACTGCCAAGTTATGCTCTGGATGCTGCCAACCCACAACCCCATCAGCAGCCTGTGGTGCTCACAGGTCTTCACCAGAAAACTCTCCGGAGTGTTTGCCACGGGCCAGCCTGGACCTTCTGTGCACTCCCACCCCACCCTTGACACTTGTCCCCAGGCCATTATCTACTCACCTTGATGTCACGGTACACCACATCTCTTGAATGCAAATACTCAAGAGCTGACACGATCTCTGCACCATAAAATCGGGCCCGATCCTCCGTGAAGACTCGCTCCCGAGAGAGATGGAAGAATAGCTGCAGGAGGAGGGAGGCCTCAGCACTGGCTCCCCGAGTCCTGGCCCCCCAGCCTCATGGCATGCCCCAGAACAGTCAGGCTCCAGCAAGAAGGACCAAGGAAAGAAGAGCTCATGAAGAAAATTTGAGACAAGGATGAAGGATGCAGATCAGCATGGTGAGGCTAGCCCACAGCCTCAGCACAGGGAGGCTGAAGCAGCTAAGTAGAAATTCAAGGCCAGCCTTGGCTACAGAGTGAGTTTGAGCCTAGCCTGGGTTACACAAGATTCTGTTTGAATGAATGAATGAATAGAAGACTGAAGGATGAGGCTGGTGTGGATCTGTAATCCCAGTATTTAGGAGGCAGAAAGCTGAGAATCAAGAATTCAAGGTCAGCCTTAGCTACAGAACGCGATTGAGTTTGAAATCAGCCTGGGTTATCTGAATGAGATTTTGCCAATAAATAAGCAAATGAACACATTAATTAGCGACCAGACCAGTAAGTGCCAATGCAAGGGTAAAGACAATATGAGGGGACAAGTGATGGAAGGGTGACAAAAGTGATGAAGGGGGCAACCAGTCAACCAGTGACTGATCCACTGAGCAAGAGCACTGGGGCAGTCAGCAGGTGGCCACATCTGTCTAGGGCACTACTGAGACTGAGTGGTGCATGGGCACTGGAAGCGGGTGTGACGGACACAGGCACAGAGGCATGGTAGAGACTCAGGACTTGGGGCTAGGGGCTAGAGCCCATGTGCTTTCTCAGGTGTCCCCAAGAAAATCCTTCCTTGCACTGGTAGTGCACCCCACAGCTCCTGCACCTGGCTTTGAATCCTGCCCAGCAGCATGGCAGCAATGTGAACTTGGGTGAGTCACTCAGTCACCCGCCCCAAGCCCGCCCCACTTCTGAAGTAGATCTTATACCACCTGCTTCAGGGAGAACAGGGTAGAAAGTGTTAACAGTCAATAAACCCCTCTCTCTCTCTCTCTCTCTCTCTCTCTCTCTCTCTCACGCGCACAAGCACACACATGCCCACCCCATCTCAGCCAGGTCTTCTTTGCTTCCCTCACCACCACCAAAAAGTGGCCAGATGGCAGAGCTCACCTCACCCCCGTTGGCATACTCCATCACGAAGCACAGGCGGTCATGGGTCTGGAAGGCATACTTCAGGGCCTGTGAAGGAAACCAGAATGCTGGGACAGAAGGAAAGCTCCGCCACCTGAACTGGCACACTCTGCCCTGCTTGGGTCATAGGGGTTCAAATGCCAGGCATGTTCATGGGAGAAAAATACAGTCTGACTCTCCAGAGCCGTCTCACTAGCGCCCTCCTTGTCGAGTAGTAAGACACACACAGAGCTGTGCTCGCGAGCACATGAGTGACAATGGACTGGGCGCTGACTCTGAAGGCTGTCAGTGTACAACTGTTCTCAAACTGTATCCTAAGAAGCCCTCCAGAGGATTCCTCACCAACCCTCGCCAATCCCTCTGCTCACAAAAACCATAAACTATGTGGTTCTGTCTTCCACACTGAGGTATCTGACAAAATCTCATGTGAACAAGCACTGTGCCTTCATAGGGCAGCATCCTTAACCTAGTCCCCTAAACTGACAGGGATGTCACAGAGCTGCCTTCCACGTCTTCTCAGCAGGAATCAACATGACAAGCACACCATGACAGCATGTTTCTGTCTATGGTATCTTAAAACCAAAACCAAAAAGCAACCTTCCCACTTTGGCCAGCTGGGTTGGGCGCCCCTCACTCCCAAAGATGGCTGCCATGAAACTGTCACCCAGGGGCCTGATATTCAAGCAGCCTGGGAGCCCAGTGATGCTTTGCCTGGCCTACCTGGCCTACACCAGAACTGGGCTTATAGTGGCATGGCTTTAGTTCTTTCCTAGAACTCTGCCCGAGGGTTGGCAGGGAGAGAACTCACAGTAAGGAAGGGATGCCTGGTGTTCTGCAGGACCCGGCTCTCAGTGACTGTGTGGGCAACTTCATCCTGTGAACAGACAGTGCAGTTGAGTGGCAGGGACATGTGCCAGCCTGTAGCCACCACGGAGCAAAATCCAGGTAAAACTATGCCCACCCTGGGAAATCAGAGTGGCGGGGGCAGAACAGGACTTTTCAGGCCCTGACCAAATGGCAGCCCAGATAAGGGTGGTCTCAAAGCAACAGTGAACAGCTGCTATGACTCTACAATGGAGAGAGGGGGCTAGCACCACCCGAGCCCAAGCCAGCCACTAGCATTCCACTGTAGCCCAAATCATCAAGGACCCAAGGGACCATGTGTGCTGGAGACCGGTTCCCACCTACTGCACTCTTGGGAAGTGGAAGGCTATGGGGATATAAAGCCTCATGGGAGGAAACTAGGTCACTACGGGTATGCCTTGACAGTGCTATTGGGAACCCAGACCTCCTCCTCTCTTTCCTTCCCAGGCCCTCTGCCATGTGCTCCTATAATGATGTATAATGTCTCCACAGGCATAAAGCCACAGAATACTGCAGTCGGGAACTGAAAGGTGTGAACAACCAGAACCTCTCCTCCTCACACACTGCCCACCTCAGCCTGCCAGTGACCCGGCACTGCCGTGCTCAGCCTGTCAGTGATGCGGCACTGACATGTAGCCCGAAAGTGGCAACAGCAGACAGTATGCGATCTTGTCCCCACTTCCTAGGTGGGAGAGCACCTTTAGAGAAGGACCTGGCTCTAGTTCTAAGCAGTACTTCTTAGGGTGAGGCCCGGCACCAGCAGCATCCACCTCCCAGGGAACTTGTAGAAACACAAACTCTCTGGGTCCACCTTGTCAGAAACTCAGGGTGGGCACATGGGGAATGGGGCGGGACAAGCTGAAGTTTGGTGTTTGCCCAAGGGCAGGACTGCAGGAGAGCTTCCTGATGCCTCCTTTTACTAGTTCAACAACCTGGACGAGGGTTTATACTCGGGAGACGCTGGGTATCAGATCACTTCTGATTATCACAAGTGGGGAGGCTGCTGGTACCCTCTGCGTGCACAGCTGGGGATGCTAACCCTCCTATAACGAACAGAACAGCCCCACTCTGAAGAAGGATGAGGCCCACAATACAGTGCTAAAGCTGACAATCTTTAAGTAGTTTTACCAAGAATCTATAAGTAGTTTTGTTTCTTCTTACAGAGGACCCAAATTCAATTCCCAAACACCCATGTTAGTCCATTCATAATGGCCTGCAACTCCAACTCCAGGAGACCTGACACCCTCTTCAGGCTTCCACAGGCAACTGCGCTCATATGCACACTCGCCCCACAAATACATACAAGTAATCTTTTAAAAAAATTTTTAAAAATATACACAGGTGAAATGATATGGCTAGAATATACCTGAAAATACTCAATACTCTAGACTCAAAAAAAAAAAAAAGAGCTGAGGGGCTGCAAAGATGGCTCAGTGGTTAAAAATGTTTGCTTCCAGAGGACCCAGGTTCAATTCCTGGCACCCACGTGGCTGCTCACAACTTAACTCTAGTTCCAGGAAATCTAATGCCTTTTTTTTTTTTTTGCCTCCTTGGGCATTGCATATATGGTGCACAGACACACATGCAGGCAAAACAACAACACAATTAAAAAACAAAAACAAAGGAAGGGAGGGAGGAAGGAAGGAAGCAGACAAAAAAGCCTATAGAGGACATGCACTTATAGACAGCAATAGAGAAGCAGAGCTGTTAAGAACACAGGCTTGTCTCAGTGGGAGAGATGTGGACACCGGCTTCCATCCAGAAGGCTGGGAATGGATGTGTGTGTTAGCCTGGTGACGTTTGCTATTCTGGAAAGTCAGGCCTCACCCAAATCCCCTTTCTCCCGAGCACTGTTTCTCAGTCAATATAGCCCATTCATTGTTACAAAGAGGGCTCATGTACTCAGTAGTAGTAACGCACTACTGAGCTTATTACAAACCCTTCCTTCCACTGGCACTGGTGGTACACTCCAGAGGCAGGGACAGGCACATCCTTAAATTCAAGGCCAGCCTGGTCTACTGAGTGAGTTCTAAGACAGCCAGGGCTATACAGAGACCCTGTGTCAAACAAAACGAAACAAAACAAAGAAAATGAAAAATCCCTCCTCCCTAGAACCTCATCCTGAGCATTGCTTCTCAACCCACTCTGGTGGGAAAGGTCAAAGGTACTCTGCAGAAGGTGCATATTAGAAAAGGAGTTTTGATGCAGCCACGTCTTCAGTTTTGCTGTGTTAACTGTCACAAGGATACCCTTTCCCAAAGTTGCACTGTGTTTAAATTTGTCAAAAATAAACCAGGGTCATACTCCCCAAGCCTGAGCCAGCCAGGCTCACTAAGTTGTGCTGAATCAGGTTTCCTTCTTGCCTGTGGTTCCTTTCCCTGCTGGCTGCAGCATTTGCAGGGACCCCACAGAAAGTGAGAGCAGAGTCAATGAAACAAGGCTCAATACTGGTAACTGCTTAGCAATCACAACCACACAGACAGTCTATTTGTGTTTATTTTTCCTTCTTAAAAGTTTCACCCAAGCATGATGACTCATGCCTTTAACTTGAGCACTTGAGAGGCACAGGCAGATTTCTGAGTTTAAGGTCAGCCTGAGTTCCAGGATAGCTAAGTGTATGTGAATTTGGAATCTTCTATTATAAAAACTTTAAATAAGGTTAAAAAACAACAAGAGGGGCTGGAGAGATGGCTCAGAGGTTAAGAGCACTGGCTGCTCTTCCAGAGGTCCTGAGTTCAATTCCCAGCAACCACATGGTGACTCAACCACCAGTAATGAGATCTGGTGCCCTCTTCTGGTGTGTGGGTATACATGTAGGCAGCACACAGTATACACAATAAATAAATCTTCAAAACAAACAAAACCAAGAGAACTGTTTTGGCTGGGATCAGATCCAGGAACTTGCACTAGTTGAGCAAGTTCCTGCCTGCTGAGCTCTCCCTCTCATACTCCTAAGAGCTCCTCAGACCTTGAGTACAGCTCAGGTCTTCTCCTCAGACAGTGATCCCAGAGCTTGGGACAGAATGTGTGGGAAAAAAACAAGGACACAGCATCAGATGGTAGGGGCAAATGTCCCAATCCTGAGAGAGCTACCAAGTATATGGCCCAGCACCAGACAGTAGCTCCTGAGGACACTGGGGTATGGTTCAGTGGCACAGAGCTTGCAGGGGTAACTAGAAGACCCTGGGCTCCATTCTCAGCATTTTTCCTCACTCCTAAAAAGGATGGCTCTTGTCATCGTTCTGGGATGGGGCCTTGCATATGTCAGTCACGTGCTCCACTGCTGAGCCCTTCCCATCCATTACAGGCCACTGTTATGAACCAAGCACTAGGGCCCAGCAGAAGCAGCTGGATGGGCAGAGATCAGTTCTCCTGAAAACAGGAGGCTGCATGATAAGAAAGGCAGCCCGAGATGACCTAATGTTAACCATTCAGCTTTCCCTCTGTGTTCTGTTTCCTTGCTGCCATCTGAACTGTTCTGTCCTGACCTGGAGGGAGCACTCTTTACAGAACTGAGGCTGCCCTACTTCACAAACCACAACTAAAGCCAATCAGGTCTAACCTAAAGTTACTACAATGCTAGTTTTGGACACTCCTGCTGAAGTCCTCCCCCCACCCCAGCCCTCAGTGGCCCACCTTGGCAATGATGACTTCCTTCCTGAGGATCTTCATGGCATAATAGCGGCCAGTGGCCTTCTCCCGCACTAGGATGACCTTGCCAAAGGTGCCTTTACCGAGAAGTTTGAGATAATCGAAGTCGCTCATGGTCTGTGGGGAGAGAGAACACACAGCCTTTGGTGTTTGGCATTTGGCCCATGGGATGACCATTTAACAAGGAAGAGGACACCCAAAAGACACTATGGCTTCATGGGGGACTGGGGTAGAGGAAGTAGATGGCAACTCTTGTGTGCTGGAGCTGCAGGCAGGCCTAGGCTTTCCCAGCATGAGCCTTCAACCTCCTCAACAGATTCAGAGCGGTTTGCCCTGGCACTGCCTCTCACCCCATGAGCACAGAGCAGCCCGCAACAACACCCATAACCAGAAGTCACCTCACACAAGGAAGCCATGAAGACCCTCGCTGGCCCCTGTATATTTTGTGTGGAAACCCAGGCAGGCTGGTTTGCTACAACCCCAGCCCCAGGCTACCTGCCACCAGCACTTACCACTTTGGCCCGTGCCTTGTTGACAGCCACCTCCATCATCTCAGATGTGGAAGAGTCACTGGGGGAGCCACACTTGTACTCCATGGCACCCTCACCTGGGACCCGCTGCTTCAGACTGTTGGCGACCATCTGGATAGCCCGCATCCATTCTTCCCTGTATGAGACACAAGTCCTGAGAATTCCTCCCTGCCCAGCCACAGCCCACTGCCCACAAAGGGCAAGCCGATGGCCAAGCCCCTTCCAGCACTTGCTGAGATCCAAGGCTGGCAGAACGGATGGGTCATGACTAAAGACATATAGGTTCAGGCTGCAGAGAGTGCAGCAGGGACATAGACAGATCTGCCACCTTCTGAGGTGCACTGCAGGGAGGAACCTTGAAGCCAGGGAATGTGGAGATGATCAAAGGAAGGATAACACTTTGTGTAAGGCCCTTGAGACTAAGAAGTCACACTGAACCTTGGGGAGAGACAACCAGCACTATCTTGAACTACTTCAGAGCAAGTGAGAAGCTCAGGCTTCCAAGCTACTGGTGTTTTGTGCAAAGAAAGCAAAAAGAAAGGGAAACCTCAGGAGCCAGAGCAGCCACAGATCTTATGAGGCAAGAGCTGGCCAGCGGGACCCCAAGGCACAAGGAAGAGAAACTGGTGGAGCGGACGTCAGTCCCAGTGGAGGGGCTGACTGGAGGATAGTAAGCTGGCGCTGGCACTCCTGAGGTAGAAGGTGTCTTGTCTTTGCAAAGCATTCTGTCTGTGAGGTGGTGCACAAAGACACATGGCTGCATAACACTTGGTTGTCCACATCCTTCATTTTTGACCTAGCAACACAGCAACTGTAGGGGCCTGAACCTCTGTGTAGTTTGATCGTGTCTAGAAAAGGGCCTGAGAATGATGGGAAACAACAGCATGTCTTTCCGAAGGTGGCATCTTAGTTGTTACAGAGCAAGGCATCAGAGCCTTGGGATTGTTGGGGGCACAGAAAAGGCGTGAGTGTGTATGTGATGATACACTCTGCAGCTCAAAGGCTGACACAAGTCTACACAGATGAATTAAAACACCTACACGAAGAAGGAAACAGTGCACAGCAGTCTGGAGGTCTGTGCTCAGAATTAGACAATGCTCTCCTCACATGGGGCTCAGAAGGCACAAACATTCCTTTGCAACAGTTGAGGGTGGGGGTGACTTGGGAGTCCTGGTTGTCCCCAGGAAGGGGAATTAGAAAGCAGGGGATCAGAGACAGCCTCTAACAAATGCAGAACACCTACTCCCCTCACCACATCACAAAAGAGAAAACTGAGACTCAGGGAATGTGGTTCAGTGGCAGAGTACTTGTCCATCATGCCCAAGGCATGGGCTCCTTCCTAGCACAAACAACAAAACTAGACCCAAAAACAAAAACCCTCAGCAAGAGGGCTCAAAGCCTGGTCACTGAACTCTCAGATGACCTGTGGCCTTCCCCAGGGCCAGCGGGCAAGGGAACTCCTGCTCAGCTCCAGCCTTGCTGAAGCAAGCAGAAACAAAGCTGAGAGGTTCCTGTTACCATCTGGAGGGATCTGCCTTCCCCAACTGGCCTTTTACCTGTGAGGTCACGCTCTGTGAGAGATGTGTGGACTGCACACCATGCTCTGTGGGACCAGTGCATGGACAATGCTGGCACACTGTTCCTCCCTACCCAAGAGACCTGGAGGACCCCAAACCCCACAAGGCAGGAACTGACATCTGTTCTTTGTTTTTGTGAGATGGCGTCTTGCTATGGAGCCTAGAACTTTTTTTTTTAGTGTTTGTTCTTTTAAGACATGGTTTCTCGGGCTGGAGAGATGGCTCAGTGGTTAAGAGCACTGACTGCTCTTCCAGAGGACCCGGGTTCAATTCCCAGCACCCACATGGCAGCTCACAACTGTCTGAAGATCCAGTTGCAGGGATCTGATACCTTCACACCAATGCACATAAAAAATAAAGTTAATAAACCATAAAAATATTTAAAAAAAAAAGACATGGTTTCTCTACGTAGCCCTGGCTGTCTTGAAACTCGCTCTTTAGATCAGGCTGGCCTCAAACTCACAGGGATCTGCCTGCCTCTGCCTCCCAAGTGCCGGTATTAAAGACGTGCACCACTAATACCCGACTGGGCCTAGACCTTTTAAGTATCTTGCCTGAGCCCTTCCAGTACTGAGATAGACATGCACCACCATGCCCAACTTCTTCCCATTTTCAATGGGGCACGCTTCTAGCAACTTCTAGAAGGTGGTAGGTATAAAAGATCCAGGTGGCCACAAGTTCCCATTGCCCTAGAGCCTTTACACAGTGAGGTCAGAGCACACAGTGAGGTAGTGCACACAGTGAGGTCAGCGCGCACAGTGAGGCAGGGAACACAGTGAGGTCAGAGCACACAGTGAGGTTAATGCACACAGTGAGGCGGTGCGCACAGTGAGGCAGTGCACACCCAGGCAGGCAGTACTAGCCTCTTCCCTCTGAGTTGATCCTCCAATCAGCATTTCTCAATCGGTTTTAACCTGTGTCCCCCTTGGACAAGTCACAGTCTAAAACCCAATCTCTATATCAATATTCTTGTTTTCTGAAACAGAGAGTGGGACAGGGGCAGGGGTGGAGGGGACAGACAAAGGGCAATGACACATGCTGTGATCTGCTTTAGATGACCATAGTTGTTCCCTTACATGTTTAAAATGCTGACTTTGACACTGGCAAGATGGTTCACAGGGTCAAGGCTCCTGCCATCAAGCTGACCACCTGACCTCAAACCAGGATTCACACAGTAGGAAAGAACAGACCTATAAGCTGTCCTCTGATATCCATACGTGTGCTATGGTGTGTATGTGTAAATGGGATTGGTTTTTGTTTGTTTGGTTTTTCCAGACAGGGTTGCTCTGGAACCTGTCCTTCGAACTTACTGTGTAGAACAGGCTGGCCTCGAACTCATGTCTGCCTCTGCCTTCCGAGTGCTGGGATTAAAGGCGTGTGCCACTCTGCCTGGCTAAAATGTTTTTAAACAATATAACACTATTTAGTATTATGATGGTGGACTGGAAATCACAGATCTAGAGGTATGGTTTCTCATACAATCTTTTTTTTTTTTTTTTTTTTTTTGGTTTTTTTCAAGACAAGGTTTCTCTGTAGACTTAGAGCCTGTCCTGGAACTAGCTCTTGTAGACCAAGCTGGCCTTGAACTCACAGAGATCCACCTGCCTCTGCCTCCCAAGTGATGGGATTAAAGGCGTGAGCCACCACTGCCCGGCTCTCTCATATAGTCTTTCATACACACAGATTTGAGACTCCAGACTAAGATACACAGTATGATTACTGCCTTTGTTGACAGGAAGAGAACAGAAGGCAGAGCTACACCAGCAGGGACAAGGCTCTACTGTCCATGTTCATCCCTTCCAGCTCACGCTCCACCTGTAGACAGGGCTGCTGAGCCGGCAGCTCCAGGTCAGAAGGTACTAGCCTCCTGGAAGGTGTGAAGACACAGGGCGGGGCCTGAGCTAGACCATCCATCTGGCTGGAGCACAAGAGCATTTCCCAGGAGGCAGGTTGTGCTAACAGACTCTCCCACCTCCTGACCAGCCACCAACTGGTTCCAACTGGGCCAAAGTTGCCAGGTTGCAGCACTCAGAATTCTAGAGAAAAAGTGAGGGCCTTGGTCCAGGACACTCCTCAAGGGTTTGCAACATGGTGTCTGGGGCAGAGGGAGCTTCCACCCAAAGTTGGCACTCCAGTGCCTTCCCTTTCCCCAAAAAAGCTGCAAGAAACCAAGGCCTTCCCAGTCAAAAGACAGCACTAGAAAAATAGCAGCTATCAACAGCAGTTCCGTAGTCACAAGTCATGCCTTGGCTGGTGTCACACAGTCACTCCTCCCTGTGCCGGGGACCTGAGTGTCTACCCAGAGAGAAGCTGATGACAGCCCAGGCCTCAATTCCTAGCTGAGGTCCAGGAGGATGAAAAAGGATAACACTCCCTCAGGAATGTTCACAGACCAAGGGACACCATTCACGGAGTACTGGAGTAAAGCAAAGGACACTTCCCCTGGGTTCTAGAGCCAGGGAAGAACATCTGAGAAGCTATGCTTACTTAAGCATCACTGGCCAGACCCCAGGCCAGTACACTGCACTGGCTGGGAAGCTAGGAGCCAGGCCTGGGACTCATCCTGCTGCTTACTAGCCATGTGGCCCTCAATATCTCACCTCCTCCAGACATCTCTCTCCTCCTGCTGTGATTGAGAACAGACTCAGTAATGACGATCACAGCAGTCCAGTACACTGCTGAACATTCCCATCCAGACCAGGGACCGAACTCTGTGCAGGGGTAGGGAGTGCACTTTCAGGCTTTTCTAGCCTTGTGCTCTGCAGTGGTGGAGCAAAAGCACCACAGACGATTCATACACAAGTGTCTGGCCACACTCCAATCTAATTTGATTTGCCATATCAGCAAACAGGTCTGTAGCCGTCAACCCTACTGAAGCTATGACTTCTCGTTTATAGGATAAACAGAGGAAGAAGAGCTATTCAGAACACAAGGTGGTCCATAAAGCATCTAGCTCGTCTTGTCAAGAATATCAATGTCTCGAGGGAAAAAAAGGAATACAAGAACTAGATTAGAGTAAGCCAAAGACACGGTATGCACCTAGAGAGAATCCAGGTTTAAAAACAACACTGTCAGGTCTGAGCAGATGGTTTGGCGGGTAAAATACTTGCTCTGTACACATAAGACCCTACACTGCCTGTAACCCAGGCCAAGGGAAGAGACAGGAGGAGTCTAGGGCTTGCTGGCCGGCCAGTCTAGAAGAATCAGCAAGCTCCAGGTTCAGTGAGAGATCCTGCTTTAGAAAGTAAAGTGGAGAACAACAGAGGTGGGCACTCTACACCAGAGTGTGTACCTATACACCTGCGTGCACTGGAACACACACACACACACACACACAAAGAAAACTAAAGCACGCACAGATATGCAGAGGGTCAGTACATATACATTACAAGTTAAGTATCTGTGGAAGTTTGAATGCAACTGGGCCCATAAGCTCAGAGGGAGTGGCACTATTGGCAGTGTGGCCATGCTGAAGAGTGTCACTGTGGGCGTAGGCTTTGAAGTATTTTTTGCTTAAGCTTCTCTCAATGACATAGACCATTTCCTGTTGCCTGCAAGATACAGGACTCTCAGTCTATCTCCTGTTGCCTTCTGATCAAGATGCAGTCAGTACCATGTCTGCTTGCATGCTGCCAAGTTCCCACCATGATGACAATGGAATGAACCTCTGAACTGTAAGCAAGCCATCTCAATTAAATGTTTTATTAAATGTTTTCCTTATAAGAGTTGCCATGCTCGGGCTGGAGAGATGGCTCAATGGTTAAGAGCACTGCCTGCTCATCTAAAGGTCCTGAGTTCAATTCCCAGCGACCACATGGTGGCTCACAACCATCTGTAATGAGTTCTGGTGCCCTCTTCTGGCCTGCAAGCATGAATGTAGGCAGAATACTGTATACATAATAAATAAATAAATCTTTAAAAAAAAAAAAAGAGTTGCCATGCTCATGGTGTTTCTTCATAGCAATAGAAACCCTAACTAAGGCAATATCTGTATCGAAAATGGTTGGGACCAGAATGTGTCTGTCTTGGAGTTCCTTGGATTCTGGATTCATGTAGATGGTACTGTCTGGTCAAGCCTCCCCTACTGCAGAGACAGCCACTGTCCACTCTGTGTAAAGGAGCCCCTTAGCCTCCCATCAGCCTGGGTGACTTAATCTTATTCTATATGTGGGAAGAATGAGGAACACAGAGGCTGTTTCAAAATCTGGAACATCTGAGCATCATGAGGACACAAACTTTTGGAGCCCTCTGGATTTCAGATTAGGGATGCCACCCTGCACTCCTTCATATGTAAGAGAAGCACTCAGCAGAGGGCTGAGTGAAGAGTAAATCACCAATAAGTATGAGCAGAAATTCAAGACCTGGCTTTAAGTAGTACAAAAGGGCAGCTCAGCAGCTCAGCAGGTGAAGGCACTTTTGCCTTTAGATTTGATGACCTGGGTTCAATCCATGAAACCTACATGCTGGAAAGAGAGAGCCAGCTTCCGCAAGATAACCTCTGCCTTCCCTTACATGCACATGTATTCACACCCCCCCCACCCCAAGAACTGAAAAGAAAAAGCAAAAGAACAGCTAGATGTGGCAAGCAGGCCAAAGCTGAGCTGCAGAATTTAGGTGAGGCTCCTAGGCGCTCACTCTAAACTCTGCATGGAAACAGCCTGTGCTGGGCATGCTGGTGTCAGGTCCAAAGAAAAGGCAGAAGGACAAACAGCAACCTGCGACACCTGTTAGCAAGGCAAGCATAGCACATGCCGACTTCCAGGCTCCCCCAGTGTCACCAGCACCTGTTACATATTTCAGTGCCCATGCTAGCAGCGTTGTAGGCCTTCTCACCTCCTCCCTACCCTACACTCCTCCAGCCTCAGGGCTTCCCTCCCCAGTGCTCACTCTCCTAAACCCTGCTATGTCAGCAATGCTCTCTCTCGCTCTCTCTCTCTCTCTCTCTCTCTCTCTCTGCCCTCCCATCCATGGCCATCCATGGTCTCCCCTCTGCTCTAGACTCTTCTAGATGCCTCTGGCTAGTCTCTCTCTAACACCTACAATAAAAACCTTCCTGTTTTACAGGTGGCGCACTCCTTTAATCCCAGCACTCAGGAGGCAGGGGCAGGTGGGTCTCTATAAGTAACTTAACCTGTTCTATACAGTGAGACCCTGTCTCAAAAAGAAAAAAAAAAAAGAAAGAAAGAAAGGGAGGGAGGGAGGAAGGAAGGAAGAACAATAACAAATGGAAATTGGCAGAATGGCCAGTTTTGGGCCCAGCTAGAAGGTGGCAGGAAACACCCCAAAGCCCAGAGCGGGAGTCAGAGCATCTAGGCAGCATCTACCCATCAATGGTTCCTGCCTTCCCACCCTGCAGTCTCCATATGCACACTTAGGACAGCCAGCAAGCTTGGGCCTGTATGAACAAGACAGTGAGGACAGCATCGGCCTTCTCCACATTGGAGAAGCCCTCTTGCTCTGCCCCTGGTTCTGCCTCCCTTTGGAACCAAGAGCTTGGTCTCCAGGATAGGGCAAACCCAGAAGCCTTCTCTCCATCAGCAGAGGATGCTAAGGAAATAAAGAATAAGAAGCCAACCTTCATCTTGGTCTTAGCAAGCCCTCATCTTAGCATAGGACTCTCGACTATTGAGGACAAGTTGTCTTGTAAAAAGAAATAAGATCTCACTGGCCAGTGGCTGATGCCCTCTCCCAGGCCTCAGCCGCTGGGTGCCAGGTACTGCTGCCCCAGGCTTCCTGTTTATCATCCTCTGAATCTCTTAACAACCCTGTGACAAACCCCAGCTTACTAAGCGCCTGCCAAGTCCTGCAGGGATCTCCACTCAGGGCCAAAGAGGGCTGCCAGCTTTGGGCGCCTCTACTTCTCCCCCCTTCCAGAAGCAGTCCCTGATTCTCTGCTGACACAGAACTCCTTAAGGTCCCTGGGAAACAAGAGCTGTTTCACTGAGCTGAGGGCCCACACCTTTAATACAAGCACTTGAGAGGCAGAGGCAGGCAGATCTCTGTGAGTTCGAGGCCAGCCTGGTCTACAAGAGCTAGTTCCAGAACAGGCCCCAAAGCTACAGAGAAACCCTGTCTCAAAAAAACCTTAAAAGCATACTCTGGTCAGTCCATTTCTCTGGACTGTTCTCTTCCTATCCCCAGAGTCACACTCGTGCCCATCCTTCAAAACTCACCAACACCCATGAGATAGCATCTGTCAGCCTAGGTCTGCTTTTGCTAACAGTCCATATTTGGTCCCCAGTTTTCAACTGAGTAACACTTCAGCTGGCCTGAGTTGATAACTCTGCTCCCTGTGGTGAGGCAAGTATATTTTTAACTTGGGGAGATATGCAACAATAATTACGGTATAGATTGTGGTAGCATCGTGATATTGTGTTGTGCAGGCTCTAGAACGGCACTGTCCAAGAGGGCAACTATTAGCTACACCCACAGATACTAAAATCAATTGGGAGTCAATGAAGTCACCAGTTTTGCTAGCACACACCTGTAATCCAAACAGTTGGGAGGCGGAGGCAGAGGCAGGAGGATCAAAAATTAAAGACTAGTCTTGATTACACATCAATTCAACGCCATTCTGGACTACATAAGTCCCCATTTAAAAATGAATGAATGAATGAATAAATAAATAAATAAATAAATAAGGAAAAGAAAGCCAACATTCTATTTCTCTATTTCTCCAGTGCTACACCAGAAATGCTCAATCAGCACCAACAGCTGAGCTCTCTTTCACCCTGGGATGTACATGGAACAAGCGGTATAGGGTAGCCTGTTTCAGAGTTCCCACAGGTACAGCAGAAGCTCGCCCCATGAACCAGCAAGAGGAGTGCTTCTCAAAGCAAAGTCTAGAGGAAGAACATTTACCACACTAGGAGAACTGTCTGCTACACAAATATAAATGAAAACAGCAGCCCAGCTCAGCCAGGGGAGAGAGATAAACTACTGAACAGATAGTTCAGAAAAAGAAACTCCTCAAGGGCAAATGCATCCACAAAGAAAACCTAATCATGCTTAGACAGATAAGAATCCACACATTTGACAACACAAGGTTACAGGGACATTTTTAGATACTGCCTGACTTAGAAATGCATCCTCCTGTAAGCCTCAATCTTAGCCCAAAGAATCATCCTATGGATTGGAACTAAATCCATGTGACCAAAGAAACAGACACACACGATGCTTCACGGCAACGCTGCCTGTAATGAGCTAGAGGCTGGAAACACAGCACCCTAGAACTCGCTGAATAAACTCAGGGACACCATGTGTGGCTGCCACAAAAGAAATAAAGAGCATGGTGCGAGCAAGAGTCACCTGTGCAGTTAGAGAGGCTGCCAAGACAGAGCACTCAGCAAAAGCTAAGTTCACAGTGCTGTACTGCAGCCTTCGAGGCACAGAGTGCCAGAGTCTCTACTTGCTCTTCAAGGGCACAAAGAAACTGCAAGCTGCAGAGGTTGGGGAGCACACAGATGAGGTAACCATCGTTAAGTCAGACTGGCCTGGATCTCATTCTGTAGCCTAGAGGAGGCCTAGAACTGCATTTCTCCTGCCTCAGTCTGCCAAGCACTGAGATTATGAGCATACACCATCACACTTGGCTCATTTTTTTTTTTAAGACAAGCTTACCTTGAACTTCCTATGTAGCCCAGGGTGAACCTCTTGTTTCCATCTCCCCAGTGATAGGATTATAAGGATGGGACACCACATCGAGTTTACGTGGTATTGGAGGGTTGAAGCCAAAGCCTCATGCATTCTAGGCTAGACTCTATAAACAACTGAGATACATCTCTAGCACCCTACACTGAACTTTGTAACTGACCTTTGGACTACTGCCTTAAATGAAAGTGCTTATGTGGAATGCAGCTGGCAAATCTCTAGGCTATGAACAGGGAAGAACTCCAGTTCTTCCCAGAACTCTGATACGTTCCCAGAGTCTGAAGATGTGGAGTGGGATCTTTAGATCAAGTATCCAGTTCTTCTCAGCTCCAGTCGGGAAGACCACAAGTCAGACAGGTTCCAGGTAAAGAATTCTTTCACAGTATCCCAAAGGATTCTGTCCACCTATACCTCTTGCCATCACACCAGGTCTGTCCATTCTCAGAGGACAGCCACACAGAGGTGCAGACTCACCTCTCGTCTGGAGAGTCTACATGGAAGGTCCTCTCGATGACCGTGGTCCACTGCAGGCAGCGTATGACAAAGGTGTTGGGTCGTGGCCTCTCAGTCTTCATCAGCTGGCATTCTGGAGGGTACAGGCAGGAAAGAATGAGAGATGGTCCTGCTGCCTAAAGACCACATTCTCCAAGCCGTCTTCTGTGTGGCAACCCCCATACCAGATGATGCCAGGGACTGAGACAGTCCAGTCCTGACCATGTCCTCTAAGGCAAGGATGTCACAGTCTTCACTTGCTCTTCTAGGGCACAAGAAATTGAGCTGCAGGAAGTTCTGCATAGATGAGGCATAAGTGAGACTTTCCCCAAGCACCTCCCTTACAGTTTCTTATTTTCTTCTTTCCTTTGCATTGCTATAGTTTCAAGGATAAAACTCAGGGCCTAATGCACACCAGGCAAAGGCTCTATCACTGAGCAAGGCTCTAGCCTCCTTTATTCTTGTGAAACAGGGTTTTACACTAAGTTATTCAGGCTGGCCTTAAATACACTCTGTTGTCCAGAAAGGCATTTCTCCTGACAAAAACTGAGGCCCACCATGTTTTGAAGGCCAAACCACCGGCAACAACTCAGAAGTCACAGTCAGATAGGAAAAGACAAAGAAGGTGTCTAACCCAGTCTAGGCCTTAGGGAGGGCCTTCCTGAGGCTGGAACATCTCTGAGCTGAGCCCAGAAGGCAAGGGGGCCAAGTAAGTAAGATAGACAGTAGTGCACAGCAGGCCACAGGAGACAGAAGCCTCAAGTCTGGAGAGGTGGGTTAATCTGGGCAGGCAGAGTCTTAGAAATCATAGTGAGGAATCCAGACTCTCTTTGGGGCCACAGGGAGCCATGAGAGGAAGATGGAAAAAGTGAGGCAGGTTCCTCTTGCTGAAGGCCAGAGCCAGCAACAGAGAGTTAACGGGAAGAACGAGCTAGGGTGGGAGTAGAGCAGGGCTGAGGAAAGAAGGGCATTGGGCTACAGGGCAGGGAAGGGCATCCAGAGCCAGCCTGAGATCTACAGCAAAACAGATGAGATGGGGATGCAAACAGGGAGAAAGAGAAGGTGGTGGGCAGAGGAACAGGAAGGTCAGCCTGGGATATGGTGAGGATGGAGTTCTAGAGGCCACTCCCAAAAATATTCTCAAGAAACTGCTGGAGATGGGCTGGCAGCTCAAGTGAGAAGCTGGCACTGCTAAAAGATGTGCCAGGGACATGGGCACAGGAAGAAAGCGCCAAAAAAAGGTTTTCTGCAGAAGGGGTGGGTGCTAGGCTGGGTTCCGGAATCCGCAGGAGGGAGAGCTGGAGGGACAGGCAGAAGCTGCAGTGAGGCTCTCAAGGAGGAGGGGTTCTGGGGTAATGGAGACAGGGTAATCTGTGAAACATTCTCAGCAGGTATAACAAGGACATGGTGTTAGGTCCATAGTGAAGGAAGGAGACAGGTGCACAATGGGGATCTTGGGCTTGTCAAGCTGGTCAAGCAAGAAAACACTAGGTTAGCTGGGCAGGCATTCCTTTAAATCCTAACACTAGGGAGGCAGAGGCAGGTGGATCTCTGTTAGTCTGAGGTCAGGCTGGTCTACAGAGTGAGTTCCAGGACAGCCAGGGCTGTTACAGAGATACCCTGTCTCAATAAACCAAAAAAAAAAAAAAAAAAAAAAAAAAAAAAAAAAAAAAAAAAAAAAAAAAAAAAAAAAAAAAAAAAAACTACATACAGTTAAGTATAATAAATAGTACTTGATAATGACTATTACTGGTTTAGGGAAGCACATATTGCTTCAGGATGGGGACGTGCTCTTAGGATTGTGTCCTCAGGTAGTTTCATTGATGTTAGAAAAAGCCACATTGAAACAACAAAGTGTGCTTACCCGGATGTACACAGGACAGCATACATGCATCCCAGCTATGGGCACGCACAGCATGCAACTGTACTGAATATTGTGGATATAGTAACACAGTGGCAATTCTCTGAACACATCTATTCAGAGAGGAGGTACTGTAAAAATACTATATTTAATTTTTTTTTCACATTGCCTGCTCTTCCTAAGGTCCTGAGTTCAATTCCCAGCAACCACATGGTGGCTCACAACCATCTTTAATGGGGTCTGGTGCCCTCTTCTGGCCTGTAGACATACACACAGACAGAATATTGTATACATAATAAATAAATAAATATTAAAAAAAGGAAAAAAAGCTCTCGATGTTTAAAAAAAAATTCAAATCTGCATAGGAACTGAGCTTGCAGGATCCCTGAAAGTTGTTTTGGGTGAGGCAGTGGATGTAGCTGGTAACTGCTGTCACCTTTCTGGATATTGCATATTTAGGCTACATTACATTTATATTAAAAAAAATTCCTTGCCAGGCAGTGGTGGCGCACGCCTTTAATTCCAGCACTGGGGAGGCAGAGGCAGGCGGATCTCAGAGTTCTGGGCCAGTCTGTTCTACAGAGTGAGTTCCAGGACAGCCAGGACTACACAGAGAAACCCTGTTTTGAAAAACACAAAAAGAAAACTCCAGGTTAGGTACCACAAAGGGAACCAAGGACAGCTCAGTGGGACACTAACACTTACTGGCTGAGGGGCAAAAAGGAGGGACAACTCTGTTAGCAGAGCAGACAGAGGACACCAGCTAGAACCACAGAGTCCAAAGGGGTGGGGTGTGCAGAAACATCATGACTTCTCACTGTCCCCAGAAGGGAAAAGGCCCACTGACAAGGAGCAACAGCAGAAATGGGTAGAAGTCAGATCTGAGGATGAACAGGCCTAAGACAGGTTCTGGCTCAAGCAAAACTGTTCCATGTGTCCCCAACACCTGCCAGCAAAGCTGTGAACTGTGGAACTCCAACCTCCTTGCCCTGAAACGCACCTGCTACAGAGAAATTGTTCAGGGGGGGTAAGGTCTGGTCAGGGGTCTCAGGTCTCTCCTTATACCCAATGAAAGAGCCATCACTCTTCAGAAGGAAGTACCGGGGTCTCCAAGTCTTGATGTATTCACCTGAAATGAGGCAGAAGGAGAAAAGGTCAGGGCAAGGTTAAACAGTGTCCCAGCAGGCAGGCAGCCCAGGATGACAGTGACCCATGGGGGCACCACACTGGGAGGAAGGTAGATGAGTCTCTCCCAGGGGAGCCTTGGAGGTGGCACCTGCTGACGCAGGCTGGGGCACTGGTCTGGGCCCAAGTGATCCACAGGTCATGCCAGGCAGGAAGGCGCCTGCAACAGTGTCCCAGGGCACCACTGCCTTAGCATACATGGCAGTGGCAAGCTATCCTTGCCAGCAATGACTGTCCTAAGGGATGTCTGGTCACACTCAAGTCCCATAGGCTGATATTTATCAACATAGCCATGCAGGAGATCAGATGTCAAACCACTGTCCCACCCTCCAAGTACCCTTGATCTTTTCCATTTGTCCTGAGTAAATATTCAAGTCTCCTGCTTATGGGCACACACATATGTATAGCCAACACTCCCCAAGAACTCACTCCTTAAAAGAATTCTGAAGGCTCTAAAGCTACAGAGAAACCCTGTCTGGAAAAATCAAACAAATAAGTAAATAAATTTCTGAAAGCTGGGCAGTGATGGCACATACTTTTAAACCCAGTACTTGGGAGGCAGAGGCAGGAGGATGGCTGGGGTGTATTGGTTGCTAGCCAAAACCCAGCAAGGTCCAGGTTCTGTAAGAGATCCTGTCCCAAAGAAGTAAGATGGTGAGTGATAGAGAGCAGAGGACACCCAAGGACCTCTCTGCACACCTGCACATATATTCACTACACACACAAAACAGAACTAGGGCCAGCAAGATGGCTTGGTGGGTGCTAAGCACACAGTAAAGAGAACCAACTCCCACAGTTGTTCTCTGACCTACACACACCCCAGGGCACACATTTTGTGGGTTTTTTTAATTTTAGGTTTCTAATTTTTAAAATATTTTTACTTAATGTGTGCAAGTTTTGCCTGTAGGAGTGTATCTGCACCATGTGCATGCCTGGTGCTGCAGAGGTCAGAAGGTGCTGGATCTCTTGGAACTGGAGCTGCAGACAGGTGTGGACCACCATGCAGGTGCTGGGAATCCAATCTGGGTCCTCTACAAAAGCAGACAGTGCTCTCAACAAGACAGCCATCTCCCCAGACCAATAAATGTTTTTTTTTAAAGTGGAAACAATCCAAATGCCCAGCACAGGACCCATATGATGGGCTACTACTTGGTCAGAAAAAGAGATGACAGACTACTGCTCCATCCTACAGAACAGCTGCACCATCACTTTTGCCTAAGGCAAAGAAGCGAATCAGTCACAAAGGACCACAAATTGAGGGCCATTCTGACTTTGTGAAAGTGACAGGCATTCTGTAGAAAGTGTATTTCCCATTTTGAATATCATCCTTTTCCCAGGCTGGCAGTATACAGCAGGACTCTCTCTCTCATGTGTGGGACTCTCAGTCAGCCCTGCAATTCAAGAGTACACACCAAAACTCAGCCATTCCACTGTGGCTACATGATGATGCTCAGGGAAGCTAGGCACGGCAGGTGTGTTCGCAGTGTGATGGTTCTAATGTATGACACAGTTTCCCAAGTTCAGGAAAATCTACATATATGCCCACTTACATAAAATGTCCACAACAGCTAACTCTATGGAGACAAAAAGTGGATTAAAGGTTGCCTGGGCCTGGGAAGATGAGGGTCTGGAAATGGGAGTGTAAGAAGCAGTGTGAGAAAGGTTCTTTTTAGGGTAGTGAAAACTCTCTAAAACTGAAAGCCAGGTGTGATAACTCACACTTGCAATCCCAGAACTTAGAAGGCTGAGGCAGGAAGATTTCAGAAAGTTCCAGGGCTATCCTAAGCTACACAGTTGAACTCTAGGGCAGCGTGGTCTAGAATGAGCCAGTGTCTTAAACCAAAACAAACCAAATAGTCTAAAACTGACTGTAATACTGGCTGTTCTGAGAAGGCAGAGGCAGGACAGCCTCAGGAACCTAAAGCCGGCCTGCACAACTCAGGAACGGCTTGTTTCAGAAGAAAGAAGAAAACTGTACACTGTGACCAAGTAAATATAAAGATGGATCACCTATCAGTCAGAGCCTCCATCTTCCAGCCATTAGCTGGGACACGAAGGAAAGGGAAAGATGACAGCCACTAATATTGTTCTCCAGGCCTTTCAGGATGCAGAGTTGCTCCCTTGGCCACATATATGGGAATGTACAAGAATGGAGACAGTGTAGACATCAAAGGGATAGAAGTGCTCAAAAAGGAACACCCCATAAAAGTTACCATGGCAAAACTGGAAGAGTCCACAATGTTACCCAGCGTGCTGTTGGCACTGCTACAAACAAGCAAGCCCTGGGCAGGGCTGCTGCCAAGAGGATGAATGCGCGTAGTGAGCATATGATGCACTTCAAGAGCCACAGCTTCCTGAACCGGCTGCGGGAAAATGATCAGAGAAAGAAGAAAGCCAAAAAGAAAGGCTCCCAGGTTCAGTGGCCATGCCAGCCTACTTCCTCTGGAGATCGACTAATGGAAATGAGCCCAAGTTGATGAACTCCCTATGAATTTAGTGTAACAATAAAAGGAAAATAACTCTAGACTGGAAAAAAATCAACTCCATCTATGGAAATGAATCAGTGTAGTAAACAGCTCCATCACATTCGACAGAATGCAGCGTCTTCACTGGAGTACTCAGCATGCTGGGAAGGAAAGGGAGGAGGCCCTCACACACGAAGGGCACAGGGAAGAGACGGGACAGGTCCCTGAGGTCAGGAACAAAATCAGGACACCTCTTTTCTCCACTGCTACACAAGCCCACTACTTGGTCATGATGGACTGATGCTCCCTTCTACAAAGTAGCTGAGCCACCACTGGGTCTAAGGCAGGAAGTCAGTCAATCACCTTTTCTGACCAAGAAAGTAAGAGGTGTCCCATTGAAAGGGGTGTAGTAAAACTGCATTTATTTCTTGCAGGAAACAAGATCCTAAATAGTGAAAAGTCACAGAAGAATCCAAAAAAGCTGGGATCTAGCTCAGCTAGTGTATGTACATGTGCACGTGTGTATATATTAATTAATTTAATGTATATTTTATTTTAAAATATATTATGTATTATATAATATATTTTAATGTATTAATTAATTAATCAATTTTTTAAAAAATTTATTTATTTATTGTATATACAGCATTCTGTCTGGATGTATGCCTGCAGGCCAGAAGAGGGAGCCAGATCTCATTATAGATAGTTGTGAGCCATCATGTGATTGCTGGGAATTGAACTCAGGACCTCTGGAAAAGCAGTCAGTGCTCTTAACCTCTGAGCCATCTCTCCAGTCCCCTCAATTTTTTACATACCAATCCCAGTTCCCCCTCCCTCCTCTCCTCCCACTTCTCCCTCCCTGCCACCCCCATCTACTCCTCAGAGAGGTTAAGACCTCCCCTGGGAAGTCAACTAAGTCTGTCTCAGTCATCTTATTGAGGCAGGACCATATGTTTTAAGAGGGCTGAAGAGGTGACTCAGCAATTAAGATCACTAATTGATCACTGATCAATTAAGATCAATATATATATAATATATATATGAATACATATTATACATACATTTTTTCGTTTGGCTGGGATGGGTTTTTGTTTGTTTTTCAAACAGGTTTCTCTCTGTAGCTTTGGAGCCTGTCCTGAAACTCACTAGTTCTGTAGACCAGGCTGGTCTCAAACTCACAGAGATTCACCTGCCTCTGCCTCCTGAGTGCTGGGATTAAAGGCGTGATCTACCATCATCCAGCTATACGTATATTTTTTAAAGAGGGCTAGAGAGATATCTCAGCAATTAAGATCACTGGTTGTTCTTCCAGAGAACCCAAGTTGGATTCCCACCACCCACACAGCATCTTACAATTGTGTGAAATTCCAGTTCCAGGGGATTTGTGGGCACTGCATACACACGGTACATAGACATGTATGCAGACAAAATACACATAAAATGTGAATTTAAATTTTTTCTTTTTGATTTTCTGAGACAGGGTTTCTCTGTGTAGCCCTGGCTGTCCAGGAACTCACTTTATAGACCAGTTTAGCATCAAACTCAGAGGTGTGCCAGCCTCTGCCTCCGAATTGCTGAGATTAAACACATGTGCCCCAATGCCTAGCTGAATTAAAATATTCTTCAAAAAAGAAAAATTAAAAATTCTGTACTGGTTAATTTTCTGTAAGCGTGATACAAACTAGGGTCACCTGGGATGATGGAACCTCAGCCGAGAAAATGCTTCTATCAAGCTTATAGGTCATATTGGTCATATTCTTAACAACTAATGTGGGAGGGTCCATCCCACTGCCACCACTGAGCAGGTGGTCAGGCTGAGCAAGCCATGGGAAGCAGGCCAGAAAGTAACATTACTCCATGGCCTCCACTTTAGTTTCTGCCCTGACTGCCTTTCACAACAGACTACAACTATAAGCTGAAATAAATCCTTTCCTTCCTAAATTGCTCGTTTGTGGCCTTTATCACAGCAATAGAAAGTAAACTAAGGGCTGGACACATGGTTCCATGGTTAGGAGCATTGCTGCTCTCCCAAAGGACCAGAGTTCAGTTCCCAGCACCCACATCGGGTGGCTCACATCTGTCTATAACTCCAGCTCCCGAGGAGTCCGACGCCTGCAAGGGGACCTGCACACGTTTATACCACCCACACATAACTAAAATAATAAATCCTAAAAACAAGCAAACAAACAAAAAGCAAGCAAGCGAACTAAGGCAAATTCCAGTAAGTGGGGCTATGGAGATGGCTCACCAGGAAAAGTGCTTGTCACACAACCATGGGGACTGAGTACGCATCTCCAGCATGCACCGAAAAAGCCAGGCATGGCAGGGTAGGCCTGTAACTCCTGTAACCTGGGGGCAGAGACAGAAGACCCCTAGAGCTTGCTGCCTAGCCAATCACCGGGCCTAATTTTATTTATGTTATGAGCTTAGTATCCAAAATATATAAACAACCCTTTTTTTTTACTTTATTTTATGTGCATTGGTGTGAATGTGTCAGATCCCCTGGAACTGGATTTTTCAGACAGGTGTAAGCTGCCATGTGGGTGCTAGGAATTGAACCTGGGTCCTTGGGAAGAGCAGTCAGTGCTCTTAACCGCTGAACCATCTCTCCAGCCCAATAAACAACTCTTATAATTCAGTAAGAGAGCAATGAGCCCACGTTTTAAAGAGGTCAAGGACCTGGAAAGCTACTGCACCAAAGACAGGCCAAGCATAGCTGGGTATCCCAGCACGAGGGAGGCAGAAGTAGGCGGAGCTCTATGAGTTCAAGGCCAGCCTGGTCTTCAGACTTAGTTCCAGGACAGCTAGGGCTACACAGAGAAAACCTGTCTTGAAAAATAAAGATAGCTCAAGCATATCAGTAGTCCCCATATTTTGGGCACTGAGAAAACGCAAACTAAAACTATGATAAAACAAATAAACAAAAGAAAAAGGTGTAGCAGCATTTATTACACTTGAGAGGCAAAGGCAGGAGAATCAGAAATTCAAAGTTATCCTGGGCTAAATAACACTGTTTCAAAAAAAAAACCAAAAAAAGACAACTTTGTTCAGAGTGATACCAATTCACAACTGCCAAAAGAAAGAAATAACTCCAGTGTATATTTAAAGGATGGGTTTTTAAAGAACATCCTGTATCCATAGATTTATCTGTCTATAAAAAAGAATAAGGGGCTTGAGAGATGGCTCAGTAGTTAAAAAGTGCTTCCCACTCTTGCAGAGGACCTAGGTAGGGTTCCTAGCACCCACATTGGTCAGCTCAGTTTCCTGTAACTGCAGCACTACAGGATCTGATAGCCTTCTGGCCTCCATGGTTACCACATACACACGCATACATACACACAGACAAACAAATACACATAAAACAATTATCTTTAAAAAAAAGGAATGGTAATGCCTCCGGCATTTCCTTTATTGTATAGGATTGTTTTGGCTATCCTGGGCTTTTTGTTTTTCCATATAAAGTTAGTTATTGTTCTCTCAAGGTCTATGAAGAATTTTGTTGGGATTTTGATGGGGATTGCATTGAATCTATAGATGGCCTTTGGTAGAATTGCCATTTTTACTATATTGATCCTTCCAATCC